>KZ985410.1:3797-70170 GCA_000687305.2 Phytophthora rubi
GCCTGGGAGTCGATGTGAGGGGTAGAAGGTAAATCCTAAAGTGATATTGATTCAGTTAAAGGTCTAAGCTGCTAGTTGTCACCTAGGCCAATGTTGGTCCAAATCCTCATCAACTCGACGAAGTTATGCAGCATACAAACCTTGAATGTAACGGGAAGGTTGATTGTAGCGGGAAGGATTTGTGTAGCGGGAATGCCATTTGTAGCGGGTAGTAATCACCGCTCACCCAATCAAATCCATCTGACCCAACACGATCCGCCAATCAGATTGCACCATTCGTCTCACTTCAACTGCAATCGCCCGTGGCACGCGCCGGCACGCGCAAGCCGTGTGCCTTGCGGTCGGGACCCAGCTTCGTAGACGCCGAAGTGCAATCACAACAATCGCTTCGAATGCCCAGTATCAGCTGGGCCTTCCCCCCGTACTATTCAGAGCCTTCCCCCCCGGGTTTCTTGGTGACGCGCAGCATGTAGCTGACCCCGTCTTGGGGCCGCTTTACGCTGCGCGCGATCGTTCTCACCCCCAGCCAGCCTCGTGGAGGCCACCTTCTCCTGGTCCCATACTAAAATGAGGTCAGTGTGGTCACCTCTACAACACCACGATAGGACAATCACTCTTTCCCATGCTAAAACTAAGATAATAATTGTCCCAAAACCGTGTCGCGGACCGAAAACCTGTTGGTTGTATACCAGCCTATCGACGCGCTTGGAAATCTAGCTCCGCGTCACATGCCACCTATAAAACGATCTGATGGGCGCAACATATCTAAACAGCGAGCCGTAACTCTTCCTAGAAGCTGAGATGTGCGCAAAAATGTAGGTGTCCCAAACGTTATGTCGCGCACTGTATATAAACGGCGTCCCAAATCAACGTGGGCTGCGAACTCGACGCTGTAGCATATATAAAACCTAATGAACACATATAATACTTATCTCTCCGTATATTATGCGCGGAGCTACTTTTGCACGAGTAGTAGCTGCTTGTACTCGCAGCCAGAGCTACTCTGGCTGCTGCACCTCTGCGGCTATTTAATAAGCCCAGGAAGCAGAGCGTTCATTAGCACTTGGCCGAGATTTGCATATGAGACCGCGTCAAACGAAGGTATGCTTCCGAACCTAAGTACGAATCGCGATTTAAGCACACCATTGAAAAGAGGAGCTCTCTTCTTTCTTCTGGTGCCTTCAGATCTAGGAGAAGTTGAGAACTCACGAAGCACTGACCGTCCCAAAAAAGTATTGCCCTAAAAAACCAACTTTTTCAAAAAAATATTCTGGCTTGCCCTAGATTAGTTTTTAATTCTGAATCGATTGAGCCTATTCCCGTACGCGGATTCGGTCTCCTTCCTGTTCAAATTTTAATGTTTATGTCGCGATCTCAAAATTCCAGGTGTATATTTTTGACCGGAATTTCAAAATTTAGAAAAATCCCCGAAGCATCATTCGGAAATACTGCTGCGCTCCGCTTCTTTTTCTTAGTGCACATTGGAACGGTTGGCATCATGAAGTGCACTAAATCTGCTTGTTTGCCGAGGAGACAGTGGCCATCACACGCGTCGGATCAGATGTAAGCCGTGACTCTCGCTCGAAGGTCATCGTCTAACAAAAAAATACTTTCGTCCGAACTTGAATCTTCGCTTGATGCGCAGTGGTTCTGCTCGGCAACCTCGACGGAGGACACGTCGGCCTCGTCCTCGGACAGTCGATCCCAAGCGCTGTCATCAGGTGTATCTTGCGGGGAGCGTAGCAGTCGTCTGGTCACGGTGCTGCAGTTGCTGTTGGCTGGCGCTGGAATTGATTCTCCTTGCTTACTGTGAGTCGTCTCCGAAGATGAAGCTAGAACCACGCTGTCGCTGGATGGCTGCTCAACTGCTGGGTCGGACGCAGAGGCTGCGAGCGGGGACTACGCAGAGGCTGCGATGGCGGCGTCTGCGCGGGGCGGGTTACCATGAGGGTCTATGGTGTCCGTGCGGCTCTCGATGGGGGCTGCGGTGCTCATGATCCTTCAGGGGCGAAACAATGCTGGTCGATACACCTGCTCTAAATTTAGACTTTGCGAAAAACGCCCCCAGGGAGAAAACACAATTAAGTACGATTTTTGCTGGCCAATCTTTGAAGGCGTTTTTCTCGGAAAAACCAAATGGTGGCGTAGCGTCTTTTTGTTTGACGCGGTCTCATATGGACGCTCTATCGCCAATCCTACGATTTAGTATTTTCTGTACCCCTTTTTATATGTTTTCTACCCCTCCTTATCAGCTTAACTAGACTGGACATCTTTGTCAGTTTTCACAATACATGTCTGATGAAAAGCTCAATAACAATTTCAGTGGCGCACGCGGTTCAGCGACTTATTGACGGTGTAGTAGCGGTAGTCAATTGCGCAGCAACAAGAAGAATTTGTATTTTCCAGTTCTGAGCAAAACGATTTATACCCAATCAGAGTAAGTTTAATTGAGTACCCCAATTGGAGTTTGCAGCAACAAGAAGACTTTCCTTTTGCTTCGAAGTTTTTCTTTCTTGAATGGTCAGGCCAGGGTCGCCTAAAAAATATGAATAGCATAAGATAGACCAGGCCGGTAAAAGGTGGAGCACTTCAGTTCCCGATTCTCGCGACCGTGATGTCAGCTCCAACGCGCTGCGGAGAAGACGTGGCGATGACGGATAACTTGTCGTTCTTGTTAAAGTGAGCATTCCATCCAATAGACGCGCTGGCATTCCGGGCACAGTTGTACGGTACAGCACTGGACTCGAGGCGTTTACCATTCTTTTGTAGCTCGATATTTGCACCTTCCGCTTGCGGGGTCAAGAATACCATTAAGCTCATAGTATACCACCCGGCCACGAGAAAGCGGACCTCTGACCCGTCATCTGACAACTCGAACTCATCCGTCTCGATGGGATCCCACAGAAGTTGCCCTGCTACATTCAGTTTCTCCACATTTTTCGAGCATGCTTCCAGGTACACCATTTTCCGACTTTTTTCTTCTTCAATAAGCTTTTTCGCCGCCGTCAGCTCATCCTCCATATCCCGAAATTTTGCCTCCAGTACATCAATCCGCTCAAGCGAAATTGGGTCAAGATCAAACACAAACTTTGCCGCCCAGGTCGATTGGCGAACATTGATCTTTACTGACAGCTCGAGTTGCAGCGAATCATCCACGGAGGTCAACTTGCGCCGGGTTTTCTCCGTGATCAGCTCACTATGGTTCACAATTCTGCAATCACTGCTCGTCTCTACTAAATAGTCCAAGGCTTCGACAAATACCTGTTAAGAAACACATTCACGCCGGAATGAGCTGGCTTTGCCAATTTTCCTTACAATTGAAAACAGGATTTACCGAAACGTAGTCCGTCATGACCGCATTACCGATGCGATTCGGGCTTGTCAGGTATGCGTTCTCGGTCAAGTATCCCGTACGCCTGCGAATGAAGCAGTACAGACAAAGCACTTCAATCCCGTGCAGTGCTACACTACAATCCCAGATCTATGGAGAACTTACCACTGTTTCTTGCTCTTCTGGTCCTCGAGTGAGATGCAGATTTGATCAGCCTTGCAGGAAATCACGTAGCGATACGTTGGACTGGGGGGAGGAGCAAATGCTGTCACCCCACTTTTGACCAGCTCGTCCGACATCCTTGCCCCGGTTGAGTTCCTTTGAACCACGATCAATGTACCAACAACATATCTTAATCGAATACTCCGGCATCGTGGACAGGGCCCCAATTGTCACCTCTACCTTTGCTTGCTGGCTTGGGCAACACACTGGACAAAGTTGAGTGCCAGCCTCTGTCGTCTACCAGTCGAAGGTGCCAACGCCCTCGTCCCAGCTAACGGTGTGATGCACTAATTCCTGGATCTATTCTACCGTTGATCCAGTTGAAGTGTTCGACAACGACTATCCGCACTTTAACACAACGTGAAAACCAATGTGCAGAAAACCAATGTACGCATTCCCCCGTCATTTGTTCACAAGGTTCAAGTGCACCGAGTCACTGGGTTTAAGTGTTCTTGTGGCAAAGAGGACAAGTGGATGCTGCACCATTGCTGCTACACCATTCCAACTACGTGTTAATACATCTTCGATGAAACCTGTGCCGCATTGCGCTGTGCTGATTGCATTTTCACCCTGCTGAACCGAACGTTGACCAGCAGATAGAGCACACTGTGCTCTTGCAGTCAGCATCGGAGCGGGTACACGCAGGAATCTTCCCTGCAAATGCAACTCGGTGCGCTTTCGCCACAATGAGAAGGCTGCTGCACTTCACGGGGGACCCAGTCTTGTCCGTGTCCAAGCGATGATACTTGCATTCCTCCACGTCGGACTGGTTGAGAAGTCGTCGCTGACCGCTTGCCATCGAATCTCTTCACGCATCTGTAAAAGTCGCTGACTGGTATAAGTCGCCATCGCTTTTATCCCTCGTGAGGTCAAACGAATTGTATCCAAACTGATGAAGACCCATCTCCAAATG
The DNA here is from genome assembly GCA_000687305.2 of Phytophthora rubi. Taxonomy (NCBI): domain Eukaryota; phylum Oomycota; class Peronosporomycetes; order Peronosporales; family Peronosporaceae; genus Phytophthora; species Phytophthora rubi. The sequence goes on from KZ985410.1 coordinate 8,264, forward strand.
CCTCACACTTTTCATTTTCACATTCTCCCTCATATTCCAGCCCTTCAGCGCACGTACGCCACTCGGGGTATTACTGTCCAGCTGCAACTCAACCAACCACGTGTCATCACCGACGTCCGCAAACATGAAAGGCGGGTCCCCACCGCCGCTTATTCATTCATTTCATTTTGCAGGTGAGGTATATTGTGTTCATTTAGTACGTGGTCCTAACGATCACCAATATCCGCAGCTAACACCCATACACGTTGTTAGCCGAATGAGCCGTCTCTTCTACTTAAGGATGACCAGTCCTGAGCGTGCGTTGTGGCAAGACCTCCACTCGAGTTTGCCACTCATTCAGATCCATTTGGGTATGTCGAAGCGAGGCATCCCAGCAGCCCGGTGGGATCCCAGTGTCATCGCCACCCATCTGGCGACTAACTTTGGTATCCATCGCTAAATTTGCGAGTGCATCCGCTGTTTTGTTGAAAGAGCGATAATGGTGTATCCATGTGGTAACGCCGCATTCATCTGCCAGGTTCCTGCACTGCCAGTACAGGCGCGCTAAGTGACCGACGCGTGGGGGTCGCCGGCGATCCATTTGATTAATAATCATTTGGCTGTCACCCACTACGTGTAGGGGGCGGAGTCCAGCACGTTTCGCGTGCTTAAGTCCGTGTAGCAGCCCACCGTGTTATTCGTTGTGCGCTTGTCGCCGTAAGCCATGATCGCAATCCATACCGGGTGGCCCAGTTCAGCCCCGCGTTCTACTTGCAGGATGACCGTCCCGCTACCCCCAGGACCCGGATTGCCGCGTGAACCTCCATCAAAGAAAAGCACAAACACTGAGTCTGCCGAGCTTAGCGGAAAAGGTATCGTAGAGTTGTTTGCGTTCAGTGCATTTGCCACAAGCCGGGCCGCTGTAGTTGCCGGACCGGATCCCCCAATTTCGTGAAAAGAAGCCGCCACCGTCCGATACGCTTGGCGAAGACGCACAGCCAAAGCCGCTTGAAAACGACGCGCCGAAGGATGAGGATCACAGTCAAGGTATTCACAACGCCACTTCCAGATGACTTCCACAACGATAGCCAGCCCAATCTTCCAGCATTTAGCAACAGCATCAGGAATGTGTTGCGCAACCTCATTACGAGCATGTAGCTGGTACCAGCTGAATTCTTGATCCAGCCTTGTGAAGAAGCCTGGAGGCACAACGGACAGATAAAATTGTAGTAAGGAAGCAGGTACTTGGAGGTCTCCGTGATGTCCGAGAGCCTGCCATCCGCCGAAGAAGTAGCCCCACAAATGCCCATCCGCAGGACACTCCCAGAATACGTGAGTCAACGTAGTGGTAGCAGCGGAGCAGCCCGCGTGAGGGCAGCTCCTCCGACCGCTGGTCCGTTGAAACAAATTCAGACCACGTACTTTGATCCGGTAAAGGAGCCGCTCCCCCCAGGAGCTGATCCCTACGATACGTCGAATCCACCGCCGCTTAGCCTGAGGATTAAGTGCAACGTGCACTACCGTAGTCCGCAAGGGTGCGGCCGTTCTCAAGCTGCCTCTCGTTAAGAATGAACTGTTGCTCTTCGTTGGAAATTCCTTTTGTGGAAGCGAATCTCGTCCTGTAAGTTGTCCATGTCTTCGGTGACAGGACGCAGCAACGAAAACGTTTTACCTGTCAGCGTCTTCACGGTGAAAGTCGCAAGTCTTGGACCAAATCTTGTCTCCCACTACAAGTTATAGTGGGCTCCCTGCTGCTCCACCATTTGCACTGCACAGGAAGTGCAGGCCGAGCTCAGAATTTGCACAGCGAATCTCGCCTTTGACCTTTTGAGGTGAAATTGGCCGCGAATGGCACAATCCGATGGATGTTATCGGTGCGAACTTCCCGTCAGAATGATGCAGGGGAAGATGGGAAGTGCCAATTCTAACACAACGTACTGGATTGGAGTTTATCCTGAGCATGCCTTTTAGATACATGTACCGGTACTTGTGGTTCAGACCGTATGAATCATACGATGGAAAGCCCCAATTCGAGAGCAAGCTCAGTTTCAATTTCACCCACAAACCATGAACTTACGCTCCCTACTCTTCACTGTCATCGCTTCCGCTACACTCATTTATGTGGGGGCAGGAAGCATCGGCCACGATAAAGTGCAGCCGTTCCCGCAGCCTGAGCCGGCCACCGTGTCCGAGAAAAGTTGACTTCAAGCCAAGTCTCCAAACCATACAAGGGTGTCATCCATACCCGGCCGTCAATGCCGCGGGTGAAACGAGCGGTGGCCTGAAAGGAACAGGGAAACCCGACGGAAAATGCAAGGGGTCGGGTCTGGGCTCGCAAGAGTATGGTCGCGCTGTTTGGCACAAGGATCTCTGGGCCATCATGTACGCGCGGTACTTCCCCAAGGACATGTACTGGGGAACTTTCTCCGAGACGGGTCACCGACATGAATGGGCTAGCGCCGTGGTGTGGCTTGACAACCCTGCTCTCGAGAAGCCCAAGATTCTCGCCGTGTCAACTTCGCAGGCGGACGGAGTATATCGAATTGTGAAGAACGGTCCGCCATTGTGTGGCCGCTATTCGTGTGCTCCCCGTTTCACGGAGTGCATCAACGGTACCAGTCCCATGCTCATGTACGGACTTGGCATATATGGTGGCAGCATGCTGACCCTGACTGATAAGAGGGTTGGTGAAACCCAGGACCTCATCATGTGGGAGCAGTTGACGGAAGAAGCGCGTGGTGCTCTCAGCGAAACCGACTTTGGAAAAAAGGCCAAGGTCCCGTTCATCGATGTCAACTTCAACGCCAACCTCGAGACGTCTCGCCCTTTCCTTTAACTGGTACTCTCTGAAGTACATTGATCAACAATTCCCAGGAGGATGGCAGTGTGAGGGTTAAAGAAAAACGTGTATTGCTCTAACGTAATGGACCGATTCCCGTAGAATCTGTCGCGGCCATTTTGTACAGATTTCGTACAGATTTCCATAAAACGGCCACTTCTACACAACTCGAGCCCGCTATCGACCCGACAGATTTCACTTCTGTCGGAGGCCCCCCCCCCCTCCGACAGATTTCTAGATGTATAAATCGAATGGCTAGAATGGTGAAGATCTCCCACTTGCTCACTGAATGACGCTGGCAAGCGTAATGCGGATGATAGATCACGCAGACGACGAAGATGAGTTTGTCGACGAGTTTACGAGCGCTTGTCGCCGCAATACCAGCGCAGGGCGAGGCCATTCGCAAGCGGTGGCAGCGAGGCAGAAGCAGTCTGATGAGGGCGGATTTACCACGGAACTCGAGCTCATTGTAAATACGCCCTCATCAGACTGCTCCTCGTCTCCTGCCAGGAAATGACGCTGCGTTTAAGCTGGCCTCGTCCACGTTGTGGTATTTGGCTGGTTTCAACCGCTAGAACACGGGTGACGGGGCAGCGAGTCTTCCCACTCGGTGACACCGGCATGAGAACGTATAATAATTACGCAGTCGAAGGCCGTGATACTGTCACGGCCCTCGACTGCCGCAAGACGCTCATTGTACAAATGGCGGGGCCGATCCCATTCGTTCGAGCCGTGTGGTTTATTTTATCGATGATATTTAGCAGCGCCATAGTATCGGAATCTCTGTAGTCTCGCGGTCATGTGGGCCCGCCGCGCTTGCTTGCAGGTGCCATGATCGCTGCTGAGTGGTGGGACTTGCCATGGAGTCTCCTTGGCGTGCGTGAATGAGGGCCACCTCAACTTGAAAGTGGCTACTCGGATCTGTACCGAATATAGACATCTTGACAGCAAGTGGCCTGCGGGCTGTACAAGATCTGTACACGATTTTTTAGACACGAAATCTGTACGAAAATAGACCACGGGAATCGGTCCAACGTTAGTTTTACTTGAACGAAATCATATATCTATCTACCTTTCAACAATGAAAGATACGGCACATATCTGTATACACCTTTTCAACTTCAAAGCTGCAAATTCCAAGTTCAATACTGCGAAATGTAAGATCGAGAGGAGCGCCCACACACGGAAGAGGTGATTTATTCCCATTAGAGCATCTTTAGTGGAAATAAAATCACCTCTTCCGAAGTAAAACATGACCCCACGCAGCACCAATGCCAGCTTAATTAGAGCATCTCCAGCGGCAAGTCCTATTCCAAGGCTTAACGGTGACCGACAACGGCCATTAAGACCTGGATTAGAGAGTTAGATCTCGCGACACTCCGCTCACCACAGCGGCCCGAGTCTTAACCTAACATGTTGGCCAATCAACTCCATTCCTAAAAAGATTATCTTATAATAGCGATTGTCGTCGAAACGTAGGCAGTATATGGCACTTTGTATGTGATCGTAGGAAATATTGCGGTCGAATCAACAACATTGTCAGCCCATCAACGGCGCGCTTGATCGTTGGCGGCTCGGGTGCCGTACGTGCTGTCGATCCAGTTTTGAAGTTGCTGAGGCAAACGGTCGGGCCAGTTGTGGGCGCGCCGGGCGTTACCGCATCGATCACGGGACCCTCCCGAACATGGAAGGCCAGCGGCGTGGAGGAGGCACGGTTCTTGTCCTCGACGGTTCACAGGGATCAGCCTGCGGATCTCGTCGGGAATCGCAGGTCTGCGCACTTGATCACGGCCGCCTTGCTCGCGCCCACCATTCTCACGTCGCCCTCTGGGTGTCGGTTGTCTTCCATCCTCGGTTGGGCCTTGGGTCAGCACACCAAGCAGGGCCATGGTCCAGATCGGGGACTGGTAGTCGATGCTGCGGAGCGCTTCACAGAAGCCGTGCCACCACTGCGGATCGTCGACTTACATGAACCCTAGCGCCGCACCGACGAACTTGTTCACATACAGGAGCGTGAGTCGGACGCGCGCCGGAGTGTTCAGGGGGTCGGCCGACTTGTTACTTGAGACAAACGTCCGCAGTCGAGACGTCAGCTTCCGCAGGTGGTCGTACCACACCTCCTGGCCGAGCGAGTTCAGGCCATGGAGGGCATCCAGGATTTCTTCGTACGAGCGACAGGAGATACTCGCCGGAGGGAGCTGGGCTGATGCGCTGAAGTCGCTCGCAAAGTTGGCGTTGCTCGAACCGTCCTCCAGACTTGCCATCTCGCTTGATTCCTTGAAGTGCATGATGGTGAGTCCACGGGATCCTAGACGGCCGCTGAAAATTGCCATGAGCACCGCCGGGGTAGCACGAAACTTGACGCAGTCCAGCTCCCGCAGACTAAGCACAAAAGACATAGCAGAAAGGGGCTTACCTGCGTCCGTTCCGAACGTCCGGAACATCCGACTTGCAGCCAGCAGGTGCGCTTGCGGAGGGTTGTAGACCCCCTTACCCTTCTTCGAACCTTCCGGGAAAGTTGAACTGGTTAGGTACCGCAGTTCGCTCGGCGGCAGCTCTCCCTTGGCGTTAGGCGCAATGAGCCCGATTGGGGTGGCCGCGTACTCCACACGCGGTGAAGGCCGTCCCACCATGCCGCGGAGTCGGAGCACCTCCTCCTTCAGCAAACGCAACTCGGACAGGACATCAGGCTTAAGCTGTCCGTCGGGGACCGAGCTCTCGACCGAGTTGATACCAGGAGGGGTTGCGACGCCGGGTGCGGGTCCAGATGATGCCGTTCCGGGCTCAAACGAGGCCATGAACGTCTCGAGGTTGAAGCCTCGGTCGGCCTTTGCAGGAGGCAATAGCGGCGGCGTCTCGACGGGCGCAGAGCTCACCGCCACGACCGCCTTCTTCGCCATCTTCGACGCCGGGGCTGGGCGCTTGGTTTCTTCCTCCGAGTCCGACCCCAGCACACGGGTGTTCTTCTTCGGCGCTGGACCGCCACCAGCGGCCGCAGCAGCACGCTTCCCAGGTTTCTTCTTCCCCTTGCGCGCTTCAGCTGGGGTCTCACCGGCCGCGGCCTTCGACGACGCAGTAGGAGCACGCTTGCTTGCTCGGAGCGGAGGAGGGTCGGAGGTGCGCCTCGCGGAGGCCGTCTCCCAGGGTTCTTCGCTGCCGGTAACGTCGACAACGTCGGCCTCCCCGGTGAGAGCATCGCTATCCGACGGAGCCGCTGGGGCCCGGGATGAAGGCGATGAGGGCGCGCTAGCCGGCTCGGGAGCTCCACGGGTGATCATCGTAGTCTTGTAGGAGTCGTGTAGGAAACCCCCTCTTTCTTTGTCTTGGTCTTCTCGGTCTGAAGTGAGAATGAGGGAGCTCCGAACGCGTGGCCTGCAGAGGCCAGTCTCGGGCTCGGACCGGTATGTATCGGTATACCGGTATTGCAATTTCATGTGGAAAACATAATTCCCTTGGCCTTGCCCATGGAATACATCAGCCATACGCGCTTTCGCCAGGGAATCACGACTGCTGCGCTGCGCCCCGGCAGTCCCGCGACCTCGACACAATTGAGCTCACCACTGACTTCAAAGAGCTGAAACCGTGGCAGTGGGAGATGTCTCTGCTGAGCTGCTCGCGCAGGCATCGCTCGCTGCTCTGGTACCGAAGCGCCCAACGAGCGGCTGTGTCCACTTCGTAAAACGCGCGGCTGCTGCTTCAATGCGAGAAGCGTCCGCATTTGCCACCGTTGAGTGCAACGTCGATCCGCTCGGACCAAGGACGGCGAGAGACCGCGTGTCGAGCTTGATTGTCAAAGCCCCCCCCCCCTCTTGGCGAAACGGCTTGACTTTTACCGGCGTAAGCAGCGATACCATACATACAATACTGAAATGATACAGCCACCCCCAGGCGATTCTCGGATACAGACTGTATCCCCCCGAGGTGGCTGCCGTCTGAGCAACCACACTTTCGCTTTCTCCGTATAAAACAACAGTGCAGTTGCTGTTGTCAATACGCTTCAACCAGACTTACAGCACCGCTTGGGTGTCAGGCCTACCGGTAGAACAGCAACTCGACGTTCTTGATGATGATGTTCTAGGCGGCGAGGTTATCCTTGATCGAGTACCAGACGTCGGGCCCCACGAGTTCACGCTCCATGGTGGCCACCCGGTTTCTCTTTAGGGCCCTCGGCAAAGAAGAAACGTGGCAGTCCAGCGGACGCTTAGTTGGATTTGGGCTGCTTCGACCGAGGAGGAGACTTTCTCATCTTCGCTGTAGACGCCGAGTTCGAGAATGAACAAAGCTGCAAGCGGCTTCATACGAGTCGACCGGAGGTGGCTACATTAAACAGCGGGATAGAGGGATCTGGTTGAAGTTGCACAATACTAGTGGAGGGGAACTGGTGGAGGGGCGCGAATGACTACGCCATTTTCGCCGATCGAGACTTTTCCCCCAGATACAGAAGTACTAGTGTGTTGGTAGCGTCGTGTTGTCGGCGCGCTGAAAACCACCTAAGCTCGAATTGCAACGACAACCGGATCTGCACCATTCGGATCGGACTTTTGCCAAATGATGGCACTATTTTGATAATCTAGACAAACGATGATGACCTTCGCCAAATGATGGCACTCCGCTGTATTGATTCGCCCTCGGCATACCCACTGGGTAACCCAGGGCCAGACAAACTGCTCCGCGAGTTTGGCAAAAGTCCATTCGGATCCGACTCCCGATTATCCATTGTCCAGAGAAAAATGGCGAATTTAGCGCATAATGCGAGTGGATCGACCCTAGGACATCTTCATCATCTCGCATCGTTACGATCAATCGATCGGTACAGGCTGTCGCGACGATGCTGTAGTACTGTACACAGTGTACAGCATCCTCGCCACGAACAGCAACACCAGTGTCTACATGTAGTACCTTCGTGGCTTCGCTGCGAGAATATCCCAAATACGTACTGAGGCATTCTCGGTGAGGATGCAATACGAGAGGCTACCTACCATTAAAGCGTGTTCGCACGCATGATCTCCCTCGTGAACGAGCGCGAAATACATTTTCGGACTGGGCAAATCTGGTAAAACGTAATGTGAAATCAGCAGCTGAGGCAGGCTACGAAAATAGATTCGACATGACTGAACAGCAGGCAGAGAAAATATTTAGAGTAGGGATGGAGAGCTTGCCTCTCTTAGCTTCGATTCGCAAGCGCCAGCTGTGTCTTGGAACTCTTGCTCGTCAAGCAGCTTCAAAGCACTCTCGAAGTGCTCCCTGATTGGAGAAAAGTTTTTCTGTGTCGTCCAATAGAAATAGAACATTGGTTGCCCGCGAGAAGTCCTACGTTTTTCCTCGATATGGACGAGCTCCCCGACGTGTGTGCACCACATAATCCATTAAATCTCAAGTCTTAAATTGAGACTCGAGGCGTCCTCGATAGGACCTCCTGAAGTTAAAACCCGCATTACAACCTGCCGCTGGGAGCTTAAGACTTGGACCAAGGTTCTAATGCGCTACTTTTACATTAAAACCGCTGTTAGGACTTGCCGCTGGAGATGCTCTTAAGAGCGTACAAGCCTTACCCACGTAGAAGAAGAGAACGACATCATTATGGGTAACTATCGTCATAACGACTGTTTTCATTTTTCAGTGGGGGTTAGTGGTGCTTCGGCCTAGGCATTTCGACCGCTCATTCGAAACGATACGCCAGAGGCAACACCAAAGTTGGGCCTGAATTTATCAGTCGCCGATTTTCGTGATGGTGATGCCAGCTCCAACACTACGTTGATAATCAACGGCGATGAACGACAACTTGTCGTCTTTGTCGAAGCGAATGCTGCTTCCAATGCATGCACTGACATCGCGATCGCCGTTGAACGGTATGATTTCACCGGAGTCGAAGTCTTCGCCGTTTATCAAAAACTCGATATATGCACCTGCCGGTTGAGGTGCCAAGAACATCACGAGGCTGATGACATACCACCCAGCCACGAGAAAACGAATCGCTGATCCGTCATCTGTCACCTCGAAGTCGTTTCTCTCAGTGGGTTTCCACTGCAGTCGGCCGTCCACATTCGCTGTGCTTCCCTCCAGAAACACCACTCGCGCCTTTTGCAGACACGCCCTTGCCGCCGCCAGCTCGCCCTCCACTTCCTGAAGCTTTGTCTCCAATGCGTGAATACGTGAAACAGGTGCGAGATTAAATACGAACTTTGCCGTACAAGCAGATTGGTGGACCTTGATCTTCACGGAAAACTCGAGCTGCAACCCTCCATCCATCAAGATTAAGTTGCGCCGGGTCTTCTTGGTGTTCAGGTCGGATTTTCAATCCGTGGTCACCAAATCGTCCAAGGCTTCCTTGAAGATCTGTTCGAACACGTCAACATCACAGTCGGTAATGCGCGCTTCACCAACAATTCGAAAACGAACTCACCGAAACGTAGTCGATCACAGCCGCATTTCCAATTCGGTTCGTGCTCGTCAAGTAGGAGTCCTCGGTCAAGTAGACCGTGGCCCTGCAAACAAAACAATACACGCACACTGTAAAAACAAAGAATACACTGCACACTTTAAATTCAAAGAATACACTGCACACTGCCCCTTACCATTGCTGTTTGCTCTTTTGGTCTTCGAGTGAGATGCTGAGTTGGTCTGCCTTGCATGAAATCACGTAGCGATACGTCGGGCTGGGTGGTGGGCCGAATACCGTCATGCCACGTTCCACCAGCTCGTCCGAAATCCTTGTCCTGGTTGAATTCCTTTGGATCTCGATCAAAGTACCAACAACACGTCAAGCTCGAATACTCAGGCTAGGGTCTCAAGTGGCATCTCTACCTTTGCTTGCTGACTTGGGCAACAGACTGAATAATGGAGAATGATTTGGTGCTGGTAGAAGGTATAAACGCCCAGAATGTTTTCAGCCCTCGTCCCAGCTAACGGTGCACAAGTTCTTGGATCTCTCCTACCGTTAACAAGCCGCGGGTCTGTTTATCCCAGTGCACTACTGCATAGATTTCACTCAGGCTGAGTACGTGCATTATCTTAACAAAATGTACTTCTAGCAAACAGCGTGGAAAACAATCTGCAAAAAAATAATGTACGCATTCTCCAATCTTTTGCCCACTAGGTTCAAGTGCACTGAGGCACTGGGCTTGAAGTGCTCTTATGGCATTGCTGCACTATTACTGCTGCACAAGTCCGATCACGTTTTGACAAAGTCGTGCGGGGCACGAAGAAGCTCTGAAATTTAGGTAACGTTTTAGAGTTGGCACGGCAGTGGCCACAAACGTGCTCAGGATGCCAAAGGCGCGAAGCTCGCGAAGACAATAATTACTTGACAAACTAACTGGAGGGTTGGGCTGGTATCGTTGATCGCACGGCATAACGTTCTTGTAATTCTACATATGCATGAAATTACTATATTTGCATGCATCTACTGCGCCTGCTTCGCAGCCGCAGTATCTGCACGCGACGTACTATATGCAGTGTGTCATATTAATATAATACTTTGAAGAAGGTGTCGAGAAAAGATTAAAAGCTACAGTTTAGTGTGAAAGGGATGACCACCGTGTATGAAAAAGAAACGGATGACCTTCTCCTGCGGCCATGTATTTAATTGGTTAAGACGCTAGACATGCCTTTTGAAGCTTAATCTGTACATAGAGTGTATATACCGGAAAAGTCGTATTGATAGAGCACCAATTTTCTAATGAACATGTCAATGACTGCATCTTTTCTAGTTGATGCTAACTTTCTTTGTACATCGAGAGATGCAGTTGCAAATTAGGCGGGGGCGCCTGTACTGTAATGGCAAGAGTCCCGCGCGAATGACTGCATCGCCGATGCAGCATCTGAAGAGGGATTGCTGATCGGTGCAGTTGAAGCCTTCAAGTTGAAGGACCCGGTGCCCAGTTAATTCGGACCTTCTGAGGTCATTTGGACCCATCCAACTAATTTGGGCAAAGATCTGGTGGTTTCCGAAGCAAAACGAGTTGGCGGCTGTTCCTCATTCTTCAACCTGGGCAGAGAGCGCCCACTGCACACTGTTCAGCTCGCTGCCTCCGCTGCGCCGATCGTCCGCCCTGCCGCCAAAACCCCGAGCCAAGTAAAAGTGACTGCCTTCATCTTTGCGCGCCAGTTTCGCCAGATCGTTCCTCGTTCTCCGCGTCCAGTCTCTCCTCGTTCAGTTGGTCTCGCCTCCAGCTGCCTTGCCGCTCTCCTCTCCTCTCCGCCTGCCCAGCCACAGTTCCGCCTGCCGCGCCGCCGAGAGGAAGAGCGAGCGAGACGCAGCGACTGAGCAGCACCATTGGCCAGGCCTTCTTCTGTCTGCAGACGCGGCCGCAGCCCGGGGCCCCGTTCGCGAGCGCAGGCGTCCTTAGTTTCCACGCACCCGGCGCGCCCGAGGACGTGCGAGAGCGTCTCGCGCGCCTGCTGAGCCTGTCCGCAGCCATGATGACCGACCCAGACGCGCTGGAGGCCGCTAAGCAGAGCCTCCGCCAGCGCGAAGAAAGCGCCAGCGACGGCGACGTCGCTGAGACCGCCGACGCCTTCCGCGCCGACGAGGACGCGGACCCGCAGCAGCTCACGGTGCAGTCGCTGCCCTACGTCAAGTGCCGCGAGAGCGTGAGCGCCGTCTTTAGCTTCGACTCGGCGGCGCGGCGCCGCATCTCGCTGGCGTCCAACGCGACGTCCGACACGGCCAACTCGTCGCCCGAACACGCCGACAAGTTCCCCACGTCGCTGTCGTACTCGGTTCCGTCCAGGACGCTGGTGACCAACACGCCGCGCGGCCGCCCCGCCGTGGACGTCATCGCCACGTACATGAACACGTGTGACCAGCGCACGGTGAAATCGGAGCTGATGCGCGCCCACGCGCACTTTGCGTCGCCGCGAGGTACGGAACAGCCTACTTGAATTCTTGTTCTTGCTGCCTGCTGGGGTTGAAGTTGAAGGTCTTTGCGTGGCAGACGAAAGAACTGACTGTTGTGATTTGGTGTCTTGTCGTTTGCACGCATGTGTTGCGTCGTGGCTGTTGTTGCTGCTGCTGCTGAAGGTGGTGGCCCGCCGTCGCGCATCCGCTCGTCTTCCATTATGAGTAAGGAAGGCAGCGCCGAGTGGGGCTGGTTCGCAGACATCGACTCGAGCAGCGAAAGCTGGGGCGGTGACGGATCGATTCACTCGCTGCGTCGCCGGCTGAGTGCCGACTTGGGACTCATCGACGTCGGCAACGTGCACGTTCTAGGCGATGAACAGACCAACACACGCATCACGGCGGCGCACAAGACGTTTACTATCATCACGGAAGGCAACAGCAAGGTGGTCTCCGCTACGGTCTCCATCCCCAAATTCCGCATCGTGCAGTCGCGCTCGGGCGCCGATCGCCACGCGCAGTATTTAATTACCCTCATGCTCGGCAAGGAGTTGTACGCCGACTGGCGCCGGTACTCAGAGTTCGGCGAGCTGGTGAAAACGCTGGATGAAAAGAGGTACTCGCGGACACAAGACGCATGGGCAGGGATCGAAACTCGCTGGTTCAACCGGCTAGAGCCGTCGTATCTGCACCAGAAGTGCATCACTCTGGAGAACTTCATGCGCGAGCTCATGTACGAGTCGAACGAGCCGACTGTGCTGATCAACTTCCTCGGCGGCTATCTGGGGAAGGTAAATGCGCGACCTACGGACCCCGTGGCCTTCCGCCCAGCTGCACAGCTCCCGAAGGAGCTTCGTCCACCGCAACCGCAACACGAACGAGAGCTGTTCGAGAAGATGTGGGCCGAGAACTTTAAACGGTCGCATGTGGACTACTCGGGCAGTTTGACGCCGACCCAAAAGGCCAGCTAGAAGTGCGAGGAGTGGAGAAAGGGTACAGGTTTTGCCTGATGCCCGCTATTTGATTATTCGTTTAGGAGGTTGCGCGGCCCATGCGCTTAAGCTTTTCTAATGGGACTTTGACATGAAAACCCTTCGCTCAGCGATAAGAAGTGCCGGGGTGTGTCTTCTAGTGGCAGTTCGGGACAGCTACAGGAACTTGCTTCGGAAGGCAGCAGCAGCCTCCGAGTAGCAGAGTTCGTGCTGGTAGACAATGAGATCGGGAATGTGAGAGACGTCGCGCAGGTAAAAGAACTGGGCAAGACGAGACTGGGCGACGAGCGGGAACAACCACGGAGACACCTGCAGTGCAACGTTGATGTTACTACTACGTGGGGTTAATCAAGAACAGATCGGACGTACCATCGAAACCAGCGAGTGCCAGGTGAAGCCGACAACCGCTCCGACCAAGGCTCCTACGGCCACTTGGTCCTTGGTGTGATAGCCCAACCGCACCCGGGAGTAGCAGGTAATCGCTGCGAGCAGGACACAGCCGACGATCGCGACCCACTGCTCGAGGTACCGGTGCGAGTTCAACCTGCATGCAACGTCGCCGTTCGTCAGTTCAGTTTTCCGGTGATACACGATTGTCGATACCAGCGTGGCGTACTATACCTCGAGTACGTGTATGCAACGGAATACGAGGCGAAGAACGAGATGAACTGAGAGTGAGCCGAGGGCATACCGGAGCCGCTCATGCGCGCGCTGTCAGGCCGCTGCTGGTTGATGGTCTTCTTGAGGACCTTGTTGATCACTTCACTCACCACCTGCCACCACGCGTCAGCTCAAGCAGAGGCTGGTCAAGGAGTTGAGCTTCCATACCTGGCCAACGAACATGCTGACGCTGTCCAAGTCGCGCTGGAAAATGACGAGCGTCACGTGCATGAGCGTCACAAACCTATGGAGGTCATCCGAGTTAGCAATAGACCTTAGACATCGGTTAAGCCAGCTGATCGTACACTGGCGAGAGCGTGAAGAGCGCCATGATGACACCGAACCGGTCGCTCGGGTCGTACATGACCCATGTGAGCTCGAAGGCCTTCAACGCCTTGCCCTTGGTCTCCGCTGGCTTGGTCATGGCGTCGTGTGGTGGTCGTTGGGAGTGGTGCGTGGCGACACGTTTTGCTTCAGTACCAACCAACAGATGGTCCTTCGTGATTTGCGTTGTTGTATTCGTCGGTGACGAATCGTCACCAGGGCAGGCTTGGTGTTCCCGAAAAATAACTTCACCGCAAGCCCAAAGGCATGAATACATTATGGGTCATCAGTGTTTCGAAGTTGTGGAATATCTAGGTTCATCGGGGAATGCGAGATTGAACAAAATGTAGTTCTATTTAGCGAGCGCGAGGTTGACTTTAATGCTTCCGTGCGCGTGAAGGAGCTTCATGCAGCTACTGGGACTTCTTTTGAGGAGAAGCAGCAGCAGCATCCTTGTTGCAGATTTCGTGCTGGTAGACCGTCAGATCCGGAATGTGCGAGATATCACGCACGTAGAAAAACTTGGCGAGGCGCGACTCGGCCACCACCGGGAACAGCCACGGAGAGACCTAGGTAGATTGAACAGAAGAGTGTAAGTCGACGAGGCACGCGCAGCTATCATCGATGCGCAGGTTCGTCTTACCGAGGCGACGATGATGTACCAGGCTACACCAGTGAGCACACCAAAGCCGGCACCAACTAGCACTTGGTCAGCGGAGTGGTAGTTCAGGTGGATGCGGGAGTAGCACGTCAAAACCGAGATGGCTACGACACTGAGGATAGTGAACCACTGCTCCAGTCGTCGGCGCGAGTTGATCCTGTACACGACACACTCCAGTCATTCCTGCTGTCACCCTCATCAGCTAAGCAAGACACAGCAAGCCCACCTCTTCCACGTGTAGATCACCACGTAGGCCGCGAAAAAGCCCATGAACTGGGAGTGGGCGGACGGCATCCCCGGTCCGGTCATGTATGCGCCTTCCGGCCGCGGCTGGTTGATGAGCTTCTTGAGCACCTTGTTGAATACGACGCTTATCAACTGCATTCCCACAACACATCACCACCATTCAGAAACACCCTCCTCCACACCACAATAGCTTTCAATGCAGTTGCAATGCGTTACCTGTCCCACGAGCATACTGATGCTGTCCAGATCTCGCTGCGAAGCCACGACGGTGAGGTACACGATCACCAAAAAGCTGCAGCAATTGCGGTGTCAGCACTGCAATACAGTCGCGACAATGCAGCCTACGCACATGGGGGACAGTGTGAAGAGCGCCAGCATGGCGCCTAGCGGGTCCGTCGGGTCGTACACGACCCACGTGAGCTCGAACTCCTGCACGCGCTTGGCCTCCATTATCAACGCCACGTTCGCACTATGAGAGAGCCCAAGTACGTGTTCATATCATTTGTCACTGTATCGAGGGTGTTACTGTAGTGACACACACGAAATTGCAGCCATGAGTGCGCAGGCCACGAGGCTCGAGAGCCTCTTCCTGCTCGTGCGAGGTCTGTAGCGGTCACTGGAGTGAGCGGATAGCAGCAACAGCTGTGCGTGTGTCTCCTCTATCTAACGGTGTGTGTTTCAGACGGAAGCAGCGCGCAGATCCGCGAGAATGCGGCGGAGAAGCTGGGCGAGGTGGCCGTGCGCTCTCCCGAGGCCTGCGCCTCCATCCTGCAGCAGCTGCGGCCGCTGATCGTGGACGTGGAGTGGGAGATCCGCGTGGCCGCCTCCAAGTGCCTCGACGTAGTGGCGCGCTCCTTGCGCCACGAGCGCCAGAACGTCGCGGATCTCTTCGCATTAGTGTCACGTAAGTGGCTGGTGTGTGCTCTGGCTGGCTCTGCTCTTGTTGAGGCTGATAGTGCTGCTGTTGCTATTATGGGGACTGTAGTTGGCAGTCTGAAGGCTTCTTGCACGGCGCTGAACCTCCAGACGGTGGATATCAACGCGGTAGTGCGCGAAGGAGCGCCGTTGCTGCGCAGTGGAGGAGAGGTGGGTGGGTGGGTGGATGACGTAGCTGGGTGGAGTGTGAGATTGACACGGGGGTGATGGGATGTGTGTGTGTGTGCTTGTGCTAGTAGGAGTATCGATATGCAACCAACTTGACGGAGGAGGAGCGGCGCGTCCATGCCGTGAAGCAGCGGCGTCTGCTGTTGAGACGGCTTAGTGGAGCTGGAGGACCCATTTGGAAGACCCGAGAGGACTCGCTTACGAAGCAGCTGCTGCCTAGACTGAACCAAGATCGTACGTGCGGCTATTATGCTGAGGAGTGGTGTTGATTGCTGACTTTTGTGGGTGCGTGGCTTGTTGCAGATGCAAAGGAAATTGCTGATGATATTGAGGCAAGTGAAGCTCAGCCTGGCGTCACTAGTGAACCTGCTGCAGAAGTAAACCAAAAACAAGCGAGCGAGATGTTGGCTATCTCAGCGAGATCGAAACGCCGCCCTGATAATGACTCGAGTGAAACAAGTAGCGATGAGAAGAGGATGAAAGTGGATCATACAGATAATCCCGAGAAAGTCATCACGAACCAAAACGGTTTAGACACACGTACGGATGAATCTGAGGCGCAGACGAAAGCTTCAATTGTGGCAAGCTTGGTCTCTGATCTGTTCGAGAGTATGTTTGATTCCAAGTGGGAGGTTCGCCACGGCGCAGTTTTGTCGTTGCGTCAGATTCTGCTGTCAGCGCATTTTACTGCTGCTGTTGAAGCTGCTCGACCAGTTGAAGACATGAACACGCAGCGGTGTTTCGTTGACAAGTGGCTGGAAGAGTGTTTGATTAGGTGCATTTGCGTACTCGCTCTGGATCAGTTTGTGGATTATTCGGCGGACGGATCGGTATCTCCCGTACGGGAGGTTTGCGCGCAAGTATTTGGTATTTTGCTTGGAAGCCTCTCGAGTGAAGAGACACTAATCGGATATTTACAAGTCGTGCGCACATTGTTTAGTGGTTCGACATGGCAGGCTTGCCACGGTGGTCTGCTGGGGCTGAAGTATCTAGTCCGGGCCCATAGCAGTCACGCTCAGGTGCTCGTTCCTCTCTTTTACGACGATATTGTGGCTGCGTTCTCTCATACTGACTCGGAGGAAGATGTGATAGTTCTGGCTGCGGAAATGTTTAAAGACTTTGTGCCATACTTGAATCGGGTTGCGGATGCAGCGATAAAGAAAACTGCTTTATTGCTTTGGGGGTATCTGAGGCTACATGAAAAAGATGGTTTGGTTACCGCTAGCATCGTTCAAGCATTGAGCGTCTGGTATAATTACGCTACTGTCGCAACCGTGTTACAAAATGACAATGAAGTCAGGCTTTCACTGTGGCAAAATTTGTCATACACCGTCCCCATGCTCCATCACCATTCGCCGTCTGTTCGAGCATCTAGTGGAATTTGCGTCGCAGCCATCTTTTCAGGGGAGTCTTCGTCTTTCAATGCTAGTTCGGTCGACTTTGCTCGAGTTTTTCTGCCACACTTGCTGCTTCAGCTACTAATGGAACAAGATGAGTCGGTCCAGCAAAGCCTGCTTGCTGCGTGGAAAAAGGTGGTGAGCAGCTTGTCGGTGGGTGATAGGCTGATGCCTATCATTGCAGAGCCACTTCCAAGGTGGACGAAGCTGTTGTGGTCAACCGACGACATCCATTATCTGAACGTTGACATGGCTACCTCTGACGGCACTGTATCATGTGCAGTTGTATGCGATTCAGCCGATCGGGTCGCGCGAGAGAATATGTCCTCTCGTGTGGCATTCGCGGAAGCGATTGGTTTTGCTTTTGCCCACGTCCCACTTTCCAGTGCGTGCATGACTGATTTAGTTCAGCTTTTTCATGATGGTATGAACAGTAGCTCTGGTGAGCGTCAATGTGGTGTTTTGCTAGCGCTGTCAAAATGGAGTTTCTTTGAAAAGCAGTTGGCGCAGGAAAAATTAAGCGCGCAGTCACAGCGAGTCCAGTATTTGCTGGATTCCATGGGACCTACACTGAGCTCATTCGCGGGGAATCACTGGAAAACGCTTCACCCTGACGTAGTGAGTGATGGACAGCCAGTATTCTACACTGAACAACTTGGTTCACTAAAACGTGTGAAGCAGATGGAAACACGAATTATCGAGGTATTCTCTGCCGTGGGTATCTCGTTACAACCTGCAGGGAAACCCGATTCAGTCTCATCGGCAGGTATTTCACGACAGATCGCTGAGCGCATTGCACTTTTCCCTTACGATCAGCTGCAAATGCACCAGAAAGAATACGAATCCGCTCACTTCAAACGACAAGATCTATTTCTTGTGGACGAACTCGTTCAGCAAAGTTTTTCTCGGTTTTATCATCGGATACAAGGACTCGGGAGCTGTGCGTTTTGCGAATTGCTGCCAATTCCCAAAAAGAGTGGATTCTTAGTTAAAGCTCTGATGAACTCAATCAAGGAAGAGGAGGAACAAGTGTTTCGCACTATTTCGGCACAAACGATAGCTGATTTCGTGGTGGGCCAGGCAAATGTCCAAAAGAAGTGTGTATCGAAGATTATCTCAAACCTTTGCAACAGTGCCGGGGCGTTGGTAGGTCTATCGGGTGGTCCATTCGATGGCATTCTTGGAAGCAGCAGCTCACCCGTTAAGCAGAGTGAATCAGTTTCTCCCGAAGTTCTCAAGAAGGCCAAAGTTCGAGCAGAGGGAGCAGAAGCTACTCTGCGCCAAATATGTAAGCGTGCGGAGGATTCTCTTTTCGAAACTTGCCGTGCATTGGAGGACTATATTTCCACGGCGTGGAACCAGCCAAATGTCGATGAATTGACTATTCAACGAAGCATGCACCTTATTGTCCTAATATTGCCTCATATTGAAAGTGGCGCGATGTCAACTTGCTTGTCGTGGTTTGACCGACTTGCGCAATTGATGCAACGACCGTATAAAGACCATCAGACGCGGCGGATTGTGGCGCATGCTGTTGCTATAATTTGCAAGTATACGCAAGGGGAGCACCGCGAAAATGCTATGCTTGTTGTGTATAACTCGATTTTTGTGGCGTTTTCACAAACTGGTACTGCCGACGCAACAGAAGTACTTGAAGGTGCAATGATGGTGCTTGATCGTATCGTCCACAGCCTTGGGTCAGACCTCGTCCTGTATGTTCCTAGTCTGGTTCATTACGCGATGAAGACTATGAGCTCTCAGTTTAAACTTGTCCGCACTCTCGCTGCTGGGGCCTTTGCGGACCTGGTGCCGCTGATTCCACTTCAAATGGATCTCAAGCTTCATGAATCCAGCAAGCTTCTTCCAGACGCGCTGAGAACGATTGTTAACCAGAACGCAGTTTCTCGCACCTTTCTTGAGAGCTTCACGGAAGGAAAAGCTATTCAGCACGTCGACGTTAAATCTTGGCTGGCTCCAGATCTCTCTCTGCGTGTGTACCAGCAGCATGGTGTGGATTGGTTGTGTTTCATGGCCAACAATAATCTTCACGGGATTCTGGCTGATGATATGGGTCTCGGAAAGACATTGCAGTCGCTTTCAGCAATGGCTGCAAGGCTCTCGATGTCTTCTACGCCCGATCATAGGCGTGCTGCGGCGCCTTGCCTTATTGTGTGTCCACCGATAATCGTTCACCACTGGACCCAGGAGGCTAAGAAATTCCTCCCTGGGTTCTTTGAATCCATCGTCGACTACTCGCTGCCAGCTAGTGAGCGAAAGACTCTGAATCGTGATAGCGGCCTGCCATCATCTGATCATGGGCCAACATTAATCGTGACAACGTACGCAATTTTGCGTACAGATATCGATTACTTGAGCGGTATCGACTACTCTTTTGTGGTGCTGGACGAAGCACACCTGATCCGGAATCCTTCCACAGCTCTGTTTCGTGCTGTGCTAGAACTTCGCGCAACACACCGAGTCGCCTTGAGTGGAACGCCGTTGCAAAATAACGTCACCGACCTGTGGGCGCTATTCGAGTTTCTGATGCCAGGTTACTTGGGTGAGTTCGCAGAGTTCCGGCGTGAGTTTGTTCTTCCGATCACCAAGTCAAAAGAGCGAAATGCTACGACAAAACAGAAGGAGCTAGCAGCGATCGCTATTGCTCAATTGCATCAAAAAGTATTGCCATTTATTCTACGACGAACGAAAGACCAGGTGCTGGAGGAACTTCCTCCCAAAATCATCTCGAATGTGCTGCTACCGCTGTCGTCACTGCAGAAGCGACTCTACTCCCTGGCATCGTCAATTGAGACAGAAACAACAGCGCCTTCGCGATCGACTAAAACCCGGAAGCCCGATACGAAACCATTGACGAATGTGCTAACAAACCTCCAACTTTTGCGCAAGATATGTGTACACCCCGCACTTGTTGCTGACAGCAATGTTACTCGGGGCCTTAGTACGAAGGAGAAGAAGGGTCTTTGCGACTGGAAGAATTCAGGAAAAATGACGGGCTTGCGCGATCTCTTGGTTGAATGCTGTGATGTGGCGGCGTGGGATCAGGGAAGCTGCCAAGGATCTGCCGCAGACGCTGATGGCCTTGACGAGAGCAACATTTCTCCTCATCGATGCCTGGTATTTGCACATCTGCAGGGAACCCTTGATCTTACCGAGCAAATGCTGCGAGACGCTTTACCTGGAGTTACCTATCGACGCCTTGATGGAAAAACGCCTCACGCCAAGCGCGCAGATATCGTGCAGCATTTCAACTCGGATCCGTCGATCGATGTGTTGCTGCTGACTACGTCAGTGGGCGGCCTAGGACTCACTCTCACTGGCGCCGATACGGTAATATTTATCGAGCACTCGTGGAACCCCTTTGTCGATCTTCAGGCAATGGATCGTGCGCATCGCATCGGGCAGAAGAGAACTGTGCGTGTGTTCCGGTTAATCATGGAGGGGTCGTTAGAGCAACACATTTTGAACCTCCAGGAGTTCAAAGAACAAGTTGCAGCCACGGTTGTGCAGAAGAGTGATGCTCAGACGAGTATGAACACGAACACGAAAGGGGTCCTCAACTTGCTGCAGGCATCGTCTTCAGCCGTGGCGGCTAAGGAGCTTCGTGCGTCAGTTGCGGCGAAAAAAGCAGGTAACGATAAAATCGCAGCAGCACTTCCGCAGGGAGCCCAAGAGTTGTTGGACCAGATCGGAGACCTATGGGATGAGTCCCAATACGATTCATTAGCATTTCCCGAGCCTACCGATGACGAATAACTTGACGATAGCGCTACAGAAATTCTCTATGTATTGGAATGGAAAACTCTATCGTTGATCATGACCGCGTTTGTTTACTGAGCATCAATAAGACTTTCGACGTCAAGCTGGATGATGTCAGCGTCGCACCCCTACAACATACAATATCAGAACAGAGATGAGAGGTCTGAAACCAGGACGCACGAACTGCACATTGCACATACAGATGTACACAGCTACAGGACTTACCAAAATCGATGCAACATTGGGGTTGGTGCGACCACGATCGCCGTGCACGAACTCCTTCACATACGTTCCAGCTGACGTTGTTAGACGCAGCAACATGTAATGCTTGTTCAGCACTTCGCACTTGGCCGCATGGATAATTTTCGGTCGCGTCATCAGCGTTCGGCGATGCAGTACACGGATAGGAGTTTGCTGCTGGATGGTGAGGTCTTCAATGGCATCGAGCTTTGCAACCAACTCCGGCGTCAATACTCCTTCCGACCACACAACGCAGCTAAAAGCAAGCGAGGAACGAAAGCCCGTCAGTATATGACGCGGTAGTTCAGCGAGAGCAAAAACTGATAGCGTACCAGTACGTCTTCTTCTTTGAGTCAGCCCCGGCTTGAAGCCCAGCGAAATAGTCCTTGGTGGAACTCTTCACGTTGACAATTTCAACAGCGCCATTGTTGGCATCGTTTACAGCCTTCTGAATCTGATCGTATTCAGATTGATCTAGGTACGCTTTCTTGGCGTCTGCAGTCAGAACAATTGGGGTAAGATAGTGAATCTGAGCACATGAATAATTGTTGCTCCTTACCTAGGATCTCCAGGATAAATGGCCTTCCATTTCCGAGCATTCGCACGTCAACATCTTCACGACCGGCCGTGTGGAACTTGTAGCCTGACCCCCGAAAGAATGGTAGAGCGCTATCACCGATGCACTCCTCCACCGAAGACTCACCCATTCGCTCACCATCCAGAACCCACGGCGTCTGACTGAGTCCACGCTGGAATTTGAGGTATCGCCCCTGCATGTAGACGGAGTCGCGCTCGAACGTGGTCACAGCGTGAGGCTCAGCAGTGAGACGAGCGGGTGGGCTCTTGATCGTGTCGGGCATTGACGTCAGTGCTGCTAGGGCTCGGGAAACAGCGCCGAAACCATCGAAGACCGGCGGCGGACCCCGACCACGCTTTCGCGTCCCCTCTAGCTGTTTCTGTGGACAGTAGTCAACGATAACGATCCAGTACGAGGGTTAGCTCGAGCACGAAGGATGCCACTGCATTGCTTTTTCCCACGGTACCTTGATTGCCGGGATCTGGCGCACTTCATCAGCGGATTCGTCGTGTTTAACGTCGATCAGCACCGAAAACTCGCTTCCATTCGCGCACTCCGCATTCTTGAGCATTCGGGATATGGAAGGCGCCAGGAAGGACTGTCCAGTTCACAATAGCAACAATGGTGAGTATAAGGGTGTCACCAGCGTTCCATCGCCACCAATAGTCTCTACAGCTTCTAACCTTGAGCACATCTTTCATATCGAACGACGTCTTCCGCGGGAAGTTTTCCACATCCGAGCGCAAGAACTGCAACAGCGAGTACTCGCGCAGCAGCACGACACTGGGCAGCTTGATGTTGAGCGAGAAGGCCTTGACGTCGTAGTCGGCCTTGTCTGCCAACTGCTGCACGTCGGCCAAGATCTTCTCATGGAACGCGCCATTCAAGACGCCCACGCAGCACGTGCATCCTGTGATAGTATGCAATTGCAACGTCAGAGCGTCAGCAGCCATTGCAGCCAGCGCATTGACACATCCATCCGCGCACGCACCCGAAACCTCCTGCGGCTCGAAGCCGAGCACGCCGCTCTCCTTAGCGAACTCGTGCACGGCCTCCACTAGCTTCTCTTCCGAGCAGCTGCAGCGCCCAATAGCCGCATAACACACAGCAGAAGGTAAGTCACGAGGTCACGCACTGGCAGCTGGGCCAATTGATGACCCGCAGCCGCTGGTCGCCCCAATAAACGCACGCGTAGATGTCCGAGTCGTCGACGTCAGCAAAGCGCAGGCAGCAGCGCACACACACGCCCAGCTCTCTCGCGCGCAGTAGGCCCTTGGCGGACAGCGCGCCGGCACGCAGCACACCCAGGAGCTCCATTCGCAACGTTTGGCTCCAGTCAAACGTTGACGTTTGATGCCGTGCAGCGATTAGTCAAAAAGGGTCAAGTTTCGGCGAATCGTTGATGTGATACCGCCGTTTTACACCAATCGCCGCCCTGCACGCCCCGTTTTCGTCGCGGATACAAATCTCTATATGTTCTGCCCAGTCGGAGCCCGGCTCTCTTTTTCCATTACAGTCGACGATCGACGTGGTGGCAGCGTCGTGAAGCAGCAGCCGAAGGGGGGAAAGAGCGCCCAGTTGCCCACACGCCCCGCGGCGGACAGAGAGAAGCGAGCAGCCAGCCACAGCCTCAGCCATGCCGAGCTTCTGCCCCAAGTGCGTCGGTCGCTTGAGCTGCTGACGCGTGGAGCGAGCGATTAATTAATTGATTAATTGATGTATGCGATCAGATGCGGGGACTTTGTGGAGGAGGACGCGTGCGGGAAGTGCGGCGAGAAGGCGGTGCGTTTTAGCAGAGGGGGAGGCGGGATTTAGGCGCGGTTTTAGGAGTTGTGAGCTAACTGACTGGCTGACGCAGGTGACGACCCAGGAGAACCCGTGGAAGGCGGCGTCCAAGGTGCCCGGAGGCGACAACATGAGCGTCCCGGCGGTGCCCACGGCCTTCACTGCGGCGGCGCGCATCAAGATGATGGGGTGCGTCTGCGTCTGTTGCTGCTGGGAGGACCTTCAGACTCTGACCTGTGACTCCCTCTCGTCGTGCGGTCGTACGATTGTTATCGTGTGTGTGTGTTGTGCAGGGTGCAGCCCGTCCCGGAGCCCGCGCGCAAGGAGAAGGCGGAGGCGCGCTTCAACTTCGTGCCGCAGGACCCGAGCTCGCAGCTCGCGCTGGCTAAGGGCGACGAGGTGGACGTGGTGCGCAAGGACAGTGACGGCTGGTGGTTCGTCATCAAGGACGGCGAGAAGGGCCTCGTGCCCGGCTCGTACCTGCACATTGAGAACCCCATCATCCCCGTCACGGACGCCGCGATCCTGGCGGCACGAGAGACCTCCAACCAGAGGTTCATGCAGATGCAGCAGAGCTCGGGAGACGCCGCTCAGGGGGCGGAAGCAGGCGTGGAGTACCAGTCCCCGCTGGGCCTCGAGGCGCTCGCGATCGCGGACTCGTGCGCGCCCAAGCCGCCGAATGGACCGGCGCGAGCGGACGCCAAGTCTGGAGGCACCGAGTTCAAGCCAGGCGAGGTGCGCAAGCTGCGCAAGTGCTACGCTTGCAAGGAGACCATTCTGGGCCGCACGAAAGTGTGCAAGGACCAGATTTTCCACGAAATCTGCTTGCTGTGCAAGGGGTGCCGCGAGTCGATTGAGGAGGACGAAGACTTCACGCTCATCAAGAAGAAGGCGTACCACGCTGACTGCGCAAAGGACGTCAACCACTGCTTCGTTTGCGACAAGGAGATCTTGGGCCGAGTGTACCGGGCTGGCGATGGCGCCTTCCACAAGTTGTGCATGGTCTGCTCGGTTTGCAACAACCAGTCGAAGGAAGCTGGAGCGAAGTTAGAAAACGATCTTCTCTTTTGCGGCGACTGCGTTGCAGAGAAGGAGAGGAAAGAGAGGGAGGAGAGAGAGGCCGCACTTGAACGCGAGCGGGCTGCTGCCAAGGCGAAGGCAGAGAAGGAGGCAGCCCTTGCTGCGGCTCGGGCGCTTGAGGAAAAGAAGGAGCGAGAAGCGCGCGAGGCGCAGCAAGCTGCCGAAGAGGCTGCTTGCGCGAAGGCAAAGGCGGAGGCCGAAGCGGCCGCGGCTGCACGCGCACACGCGGAGAGAGAAGCAGCAGAGGCGGTAGCGCTGCAAAGAGCTGCCTCGGCTGCTGTTGCGAATGGCCACGGGCGATCCGGAATGGACAGCGTTCGATCCAGCACGTCGAACCTTGACGAGTTTGATTTGGAGGCTGCTACACCTATCGACATGGGAGGTCAGAATGGACGCATCTCCGAAGTGTCGGACCTCGACTCGATTCTTAGTGACGGGGAGTACGCTGGATACATGGGAACCGGTCAAAGGGAGTCGCTGCGCTTATCGGAAGTCCTTGACCTCGAGTCTTACAGCGATGACCGCTTGTCTGATCTAAGCGGCATCTCGGAGGGAGCTGCTGAACGAGCTAGAGCGCGGCGTTCAACAATCGAAAGAACGGTGAATGAAAACGAAGAAACCTTCTCGGAAGATGAGGATGATCGCGAGCTGTGCGGTGGTTGCAATCAAGTTCTGGAAGGAGAAGCCGTTGGTGCTCTGAATCAGTACTTTCACTACGAGGTATGTGTGTGTCAGCAATTGAGTGAATGTACACAATATCGCCTAACATAGCGTCGTTTATGCTTTGCTTGTGCGCGACAGTGCTTCAAATGCAGCCACTGCACCCGTGTCATTGCGGAAGATGATGGTTACGCAGAGAAAGACAACCAGGTATGTGGGATGCTGTGTTTTTCATTACGATATCTATTTGCTTAACGGAGTCCGTATTGGCTTCAGGCGTTCCACCAAGGGTGTTACCAGGCTCGGTTCGGCAAGAAATGTCATCGGTGTGACAAGGTTCTCAAAGGAAAAGTGGTCAAAGCTCTCGACCACCTGTACCACCCAGACTGCTTCGTATGCTTTCAATGCAGCTCTTCCCTTTCAGGTACGCCTCGAAATTCGACTGGATCAATCGACTCGCTGCCCGATAGTAACACATACTTGGTTTGCTGTTCTTTTGTCGTCCAGCAGAGAGTTTCTTCGAACACGACGGCCAGGCTGTTTGCGCGAAGTGCAAACACGAGGCAATCGCGGTGGATGAACCCAGCTTCCCGTAAGTTTAACTCGACTACAAGTAATAGCTGTATACGCTGACTGACATTCGTATTGCTATTTTTCAGAGAGAACATGGCTCCGGTGTCCAAGGGTATTGCTGGCTATCGCTTCGACGCCCAGGATGACACACAATTGACTATTTATCCGGGCGACGAAGTCGCTATCCTCCAAAAGGTACGTTCACTCTGAAAGAAATCGCACGCCTCACGCTGCTGCTAACCACTCTGAACTGCGATACATGTAGGATGATGATGGCTGGTGGCTGGTGGAATTGAGAAACAAACGTGGTTACGTACCAGGCTCGTATTTGATTGAACGCCCCATTGAGGAACAACCGAAGCCGCAGCCGAGGAAGAAGACGAGTGCGTTCAAGAGTAAGCCCAAGCGCAAGCCGGGACTTTGCAGCTCGTGCTCAACGCAAAATCCAGCGGAGGCGCGCTTTTGCCGAAGCTGCGGCAACAATCTGATGGCCTAACTATCCTACATGTATCACCTATCGTGTGGGGAAAGGTTCAAGCGGCAGTTTGTTTAGAGGAAAAATACGCGGACAGGGGAGACACGAAATGACCCGGCCTTATGAACGCGGTGGTGTCTTGCTCTTTGCAGCGCGAGTGTAAAGAAGAAATGTCCTTCTCATCAATGTATGGTGTTTGCGCTTAGGAAGTATTCCTGTGGTATCTAACTTAACGTTTTCAGGTGTTGACACTGGAGAGCTTTGGACAAGCATGTAGATGTCGTCCTCCACACACAGTGCAGAGTCTGCCGCCTCCGGACTTCTTTGACGAGAGCAGGACCTGAGGTAGTTCTTCCGGCTGAAAGGAGAGGGCAATAAGGTATCCTCGCTGCGAGCGTGCCCGCAACAGCTCAAGTACAATATGGAGTATATAATACATGTACTCTTCGCTAGCATACAGTACAATTACGCTGCCGTTGTTGCAGCCGACGCAACAGCGTCCCACACATCTAATCGAAATTGCGCTTCCGGTGAGAGCGCAGTTTTGGGCACGGAGTTTCGAGACTGGGTCCATCGGTCCCAGTCCAGCTCCAGTCGCCGCTGGTTGCCATTCTCTCGACTCGTGGACGACACCACTGCACGCAGGTCTGCGACGACCTGAGAACTTGCCTGAATAGCGAGTTGCTTGACTAGCTCCGGGTGTTCAAGAATGGCGGGGTCCATAACGCGATCCAAAACGAACGTCAGCATCGACTGCACTCGAGACACCGCAGAGGCTTCCCCATTGAAGCACACCGCCACGTTGAGCACCGAAGTGAAACTAGCCACAAACTCTAGGAAAATCTTCTCGTCAGCCTGAACGCGCGCCTCCTTCATCGAGATGAGCTCACACGCAGTGAATACATCCAGCGATGACGCCCAAAACTTCAGACATGATGTCACGGCACGCCACACGATATCCCAGAGCACCAGTGCCTCACTTCTCAGCGGAGAGGTTGCAGATCGGGTCACATCACCGGATTCCACACATTCGTTCAGCGAGCTCGTAAACTCGGCCAAACACCGCGAAAGGCTGGTGGCCTGATGTTCCCACGTAACCAGATTGGGGCACTTGGAGCTAGCGTTCTTGAATATCTCACCACTGCACCTCCTCACTTCTCGGTAGCGTTGATCTTCTTCGCGCCGCTGTGCATCTTCTTGGTTGTTCGCAGGGACTGCAGCTTGGCCTAGACTCCTCTCCGAGGTCGCTGCACCGGCGGCAGAAGAGGGAAGGGGGACAGCAGCCACCTTAGAACCAGCGCCAAGGTCCTTCAGCAAGCTCTTGTTCCGGAAGGCTACACGCTTTACAAACTCCGTCTGGCAGCTTTTCGGGACTAAGGTTTTCAGAGCACCGCGAGTGCGCTGCAGCGCCACGAACACGATCGAGTTAGTCAGCGTTGGGTGCGATGACGGGGGCAAGAACGGAGGAACTGCAGTGCTGACGCGCTCCTCTCCTAGTCGGAGAGCTTCTTGCAGCGAAGCTACAACTGCAGAGTTCGCCTCGTGGCGAGTCTTCGAGGTGAGCATCATTTGGAACGACGCCCGTGCAGCGAGAGCAGCTTCGTCGCCTACCACTGCAGGACTCCGCCCCATTGAGAGCAGTCCACTCTCCGATGCACAGTGATCAATGAGCTCGTCAGCTCGTGGCGTAACGACGTGCGTCATCACATGCTCACAGATATCCGTCGTGACGGACCCGACGACAAACTCCACCACCGCCTTCAACTTGGGGTGCAGCTTGAATACAGCCTCGGACAGTTCGTCGTTCTCCTCCTGCACTGGCGGAAAACTGCTGGGGAATCCGGTCGCGGGCGACTTCATCCCTGGGCTGGCGGCGCGTACGACGTCCTCATGCTTTACAGCGAAAGATGAGAAATTATCGCCGCCGTGGCCATCCTCTATCACAACCTGCAACGGTCGGAGTTTGCGGATCGGAGTGACCGGGTGGCCTGTTGTCATTATACCAGAGCCGATCGACAGCTTCCTCCGTGGTGTCGGTTGCGCGCGAGTCTGGATGAACCCGCGAAGGTCTTCCAGCTCGCTCACGCAGCTCTGGACGAATACTTGGCTGTACAAAAAGGGCAGGTGGTCTTCTCCTGCTCCAGCCTCTGGTGACGGATCGTCTTCACTCTCGAGCGCCAAGCGCACACGCGGTGACGGGATCAAATGTCGGGACTGATAGTCCTCGCTGTGCATGAAACCAGCATCGAGCTTGAGTACGTGAAAGATGCGCTCGATCTGCAACGCGACATAGAGTCCTGTCTCCCCCAGAGAGTTCAAACGCGACGAGCGGTGCAGAAGATGCAGCAACACCACAAGCTGCTTGAAATATGTCGTCCCGAACGAGAGCTTGTCCAGTGAGAGCATGGAGAGGTAGTCGCAGAGCCACGGGATGCACTTGGATATTGACGACTCCAGGATGCTGTTTTCTAGCAGTTTCTTGACGTCCAGACTGGAGTCACGAGCCACTTCCAAGGTACTGATGCCCTCGCGCTCTAGAGCTTTGAACGCGGCATTATGCGCAGAAAGTTGCCGAATTGAGCAGGTTACTTGCCACTGCGGCGAAAAACGAAGGTACCCGAGGAACTTGGCCACCACCTTCAGTCTCAACACCACTTCCGTAAATTCTTTGCGCGCATCAGCCGAGGGTGACATAGTGTCCCGAATGGCGTAGAATTGCCGCTCCAACTGGTGTTTGACAAGCTCCGAGAACTCGTAGCTGTCGCAACTGTGTAAGAAGTGGAAGAAGAAGAGCTGATTGTCCGTGAAAAAGCTACGCATACGGTCGAGAGTTGCCGTGAAGCTCTTGGTCGCGTCATCCTCGTTGGCCGTAGCTTTGGTATCCTGCCGATTTCTGCGCAGCGAATTGTTGTTCACTTTGCCGTTGGTCCTGTTGTTACTGTTTGGGCCGTTCGATCCACCCCCGGTGGCATGCACCTGCGCTTGCGGAGATTTGTTCGACGGCTTCTGGGAGAATCGTCTATGCAGCTTCCGCAAACGGTCTGGGTTTTTCACGACGAGCTTATCTGCCATGATCTTCAGTACCAGGTCCTTGTCACTTTCGCCGAATGGGTTCGAGCCAACTTGAACCAACTCCTGGACGAAAAACTTGGCGAACCACCACCGGTTCTCAGGCAAGACCTCCGCCAGCAACTCCCGAGCAGCTGCGATGGCGGCAGTCGCTACTCCCGCGTTTTCAATGCCAACCAGACTGTGCTGCTTCTGCTGAAACTGGCGCAGCAAGCCCAGGAATCCGTCCCGTACCTTCTCGCGGTTGGTGTACAGGAGCGATTCCTCTGGTGTCCGATAGTGCAAGCGTGAATCGGTCTCCTCGTTGAACGGAATGGCGAAGTCTCGAACTGCGCTCGCTTTCATTTCAATCGGCAACTGGCAACCGATGCGAGCGCTTTCCGCCACACGAAACTCTTCACGCCTACGAGACACTTCATCCAGCCGTTCCAGCATCGACGAGCAAATGCCGTCCGCGTCCCGCAAGCTGTGCTTCACCAGTCCCAGTAAATCTGCACCAAGGTGAGCAAGTACCGGTTCAATCTCAAGAAACACAACCTCCGCGAAGTCAAGGCAGTGAACGCGCCAGCAGAACTCCGATGCCTCGCCCCTCGAAGGCGCCACGCCGCCCGCCTTCTCCGGGTACTCACAACTGCCCTTGCTACAACCTGTACAATCAGCTCGGTAGAGCAGACTGATGAGCACCTGCAGCTCCGCACTTGTGCTCTTCACCAACCGCTCCTTGATCAAAAACCCGTACAGCTTGGCTGCCTGCTTGTTCACCTTGAAATCATCCGACGAGCAGTCCGGGACCTTATCGGTCTTCTCGGCAGCATAATTGCTCTTCTCAATCGCAGGTACATCCTCTTGCTGCTGGTTCGAGGTCAAGCTCGCTCTGCTCTTCTTCGGACCGTCCGACTGTAAATGGGTCACCTGGTTCGACGGAGACTTTTTCCTTACAGAAAGATGCTGAGGTTGTGTCAGTGTCTCCACGTTGGGCTTCTTCTTAGAAGCAATAGTCATCACCACCGGCGCCTTCTTCTTGACAACCGGTGCCATTGCACCGGTCGAGCTTGTGGTGGAGCCCCACGCTGTCGGTTTGGGCCCCCACGCCGACGGCGTGGCAGGTGTACTAGATCGAGAACTAGAACTGGAGCTGAAACCAGAGCTAAAAGAGGGCACAGCAGCACCCATGCGCTTCTCCAGCAGA
Organism: Phytophthora rubi; assembly: GCA_000687305.2. Classification (NCBI taxonomy): domain Eukaryota; phylum Oomycota; class Peronosporomycetes; order Peronosporales; family Peronosporaceae; genus Phytophthora; species Phytophthora rubi. The sequence goes on from KZ985410.1 coordinate 38,730, forward strand.
GACTGTTTGGCCCAGGCCGGAGGTCTCGTGCCTTCCGACGCCCCCAGGGGCGGGAATGAGATGGCTACAGGCACAGGCCGAGCCACCACCGTCGAGTCCTTGGGTGTCAGGAGAGTTGTAGTGATCCTTCTCTTGGACGTCTTAGCTGGGACCACTTGTCCGTTGCTCTGCGTGCGCTTCAACTGCGGGAACTGGTCCTCGTCCTGGAATGTAGCCATGTTGCTCTCGGGTGTAGCCATGTTGTTCGGGGGACGCTCGGCCTCTAAATCCCCGGAGACCCGTGCGTCGGCGTGCAACTGCACTTGATCATGCAGATAGTCCAGAAACACGTGCACAAAGTCGTCCGCGCGCACGCGCTGCGTTTTGGCGCCAAGCTGCAGCTCCACGGCGGCGTCCTGAGCGATGCAGGCGGCATCTGCAGCGGAGTCGGGCCTCGCATTGTGCGCGGAGAGGAACTGGCGGATGTTACGCTGTGTGCGCCGCAGCTCCGCGTCCGAGAAGCCGCGCACGGCCGCCCATAGCTGCGTGGCCGCGTTATCCGCTGTAGCCATTTTTCCCGCGTCTTTTTGGCTTTGAACTGAAACGCGCTTGGGATTGGACGCCTGCCAAAAATAGCATAAGACCGGCTTAAAGTGTTTCTCTAAGTTCGTCTCTAAAAATAAATTGTGTAGAAAAGGTCGACCTGATATGCGATCCAGTTGCTACATTAGGGTTGTTGATACTGAAATCAAGTCAAAATGTATGCAGTTGCACAATGACAGGGTGAAGCGACCCCTCGTTTACTCAGACGAGTTTGCCGTCTGAGTAAATATAAGTTGTCTTAAATATATTTATGCGGGCGCCTATGCTGTTTTTGGAAGGCGTCCAATGGACGGGCGAAGCGACGCCGAATCTGATTGGCAAAAGAATATACAGTATTATAGTATTCCGTATTACTACTCGCAATAATATAGTATTACGTATTATCACTATGAATTCAGATATTACTTCATGTAGTACGCTTCGGTAATATGGAATAATTCATTCCATTTATTTAACATATATTTTAAAATACTACTTCAAGTACAAGGTAACGTTACTTACCGTCGCACTCACATTCGAGCTCAGTGCGCGACAATCCCGACAACTTCAATCAATTGTCTGCAAAGCGGCAACAACGATGGCTTGGGGGAATAATGCGAAAAGTTCGCGGCAGTTTGTTTAGAGGGGAAAATCCCGGACAGGTCTTAAGAACCGTGCCTTGCTTGCTCTTGCAGCGAGAAGAATTTGTCTCCCCGTCCCAATTCCGCGTTTTTTGTCGTACCAGCATCCACTGTTATTGAGACTCTCCACTTGAACATTTTCATCCGAGTTAGCAGACGAGTTCATGTGGAGCAGAGTGCTGACCCGTCCGACTGCAGCTTTGCCTGCTGCCGTGCTTGCAGGTAGCTCTCGTGGCCTGCGTTCTCGTCGGATCATCCACGTGTGGGACCGAGTGCAGCCATCGTTCTGGTATCCCATGGCGTCGCTGGAGCAGTCGCTCATGGATATGGAGGTAATGGCTCGCCGGGTGTTCTCGCCTCGCTTCCCGCCATTTGCGGCGTTCTCGCCAAGCATGATGCCGGAGCTGCACCACGACGATGATGAGTTCTTCAAGGACCTGCCGATCGGGAAGCCTCAAGAAGCGATGAAGACTGCAGCAGCAGCGTCGGACGCAACCGGTAACGCTCCTGAGAAGGAAGGAACGGAAGTTGCACTCGACAAGAAGGAGCCTTCGACTGGCGCAGAAGGCACGGTGCCCCACCCTTCGTACACGTCTTACTCGTACAGCTACTCGACCGTGCTGGACCACGGCGGCCACCGGATCGGTACTGCTCGTCGTCGCTACGAAGACTCGACGGGGCGTCTGAAGGCGACGCACGAGCGCGAGATCGATGGGAAGAAGATCAAGCAGGTGTGGCTGCGGTCCAACACGCAAGACGAGGGCGGGCACGAGACGGTCTGCTCGAGCGGCAGCCCGGAGGAGTTCGAGAAGGAGTGGCTCGAGACGCCGTTCGGCCGCGCCGAGGACGAGGAGCAGGCCAAGTGGCTGGAGGACCGAGAGCGCAGCGTGTACCAGGCGTTCGGCATCGAGTACAAGCCGGACGAGACCATGGAGAAGCTGAAACAGGGCCAGAGCGCAGAGCCCGCGACGCCGGAGGAGCGCAAGGTGGTGGAGGAGGGCGGGCCGGACCGGAAGGAGACGATCGAGAAGATGTCTAAGCGACAGGAGGAGGAGACGACGCCCCCGCAGTTCACGTCGTAAGTGACAGCTGCAAGAGAGGAGGACTCCTGAAGGAGGAAGTACTCCTGGAGGAGGAAGTGCATGTGCATGTTGAAGTGACAAATGCGATGGGTGTGGACCACCTTGGTGCTTGGAATCGTACTTAATCTACTTCAGTTTATGTTGTGCACGCAAGAATCGCTGCCCATCTATCTGACCCTCTCACTATCCAACGCGCGGCCTGCTTGCCCTCTTGTAGCCCCGGAGCCATGGAGGACCAGACGCACGACGAGCCGATGCTCCAGCCCTGCCCCACCTCGGACGCGTCCAGCCTCCAGCTCAACGGCTTCGGCGTGGATGCGGCGGCCACGGGCGAGTCCAAGCGCTGGCTGCAAAGTCTCGAGAAGAGCATCCGCGCCATTGTGAGCATCCGCCTGCTGAGCGTGCGCGCCTTCGACGGCAATGGCGCCAGCTTCAGCGTGGCCACGGGCTTCGTGGTGGACATTGAGCGCGGCCTCATCCTCACGAACCGCCATGTGGTGACGCCTGGGCCCGTGGTGGCCGACGCCATCTTCCTCAACAAGGAGGAGGTGGACCTTGTGCCCATCTACCGGTGAGTTAACTGTAGCTGTCCTATGCAGGGGGGCAGCAGGAGACGGGGGTAGACTGAATTCTTATTCGTTTATTGGACAGGGACCCTGTGCACGACTTCGGCTTCTTCCGCTTTGACCCGAAGAAGGTCAAGTTCCTGCAGCTGCACGAGATTCCGCTGCGGCCCGAGGCGGCGAAGAGTGAGCGGCGACTTTTTTCTTCTTGTTTTAAATACCTTTGCAGGTCTCTAACAAGTTGATGGTGATGCGGATTCTTTTGTGGCGACGCAGTTGGCGCGGAGATCCGCGTGGTGGGCAATGACGCCGGAGAAAAGCTGTCCATCTTGCCCGGCATTCTGGCCAAGTTGGACCGCGACGCGCCGTCCTACGGCTCGAGCACGTACAACGACTTTAACACGTTTTACTTCGCGGCAGCCAGTAGCACCAGCGGAGGCTCGAGCGGCTCGCCCGTGCTGAACATTGACGGATGCGCGATCGCGCTTAACGCGGGTGGAGCGAAGAAGTCGGCTTCGTCGTTCTACCTGCCGCTGGACCGCGTCGTGCGCGTGCTCGGACTCATCCAGCAGGGCCAGCCGGTCCCGCGTGGCACGATTCAGACCATCTTCCGTCACACAGCGTTTGACGAAGTACGGCGACTCGGTCTCTCGGGAGACACGGAGGCGCTGGTGCGGCAACAGTTCCCACAAGAGACTGGCATGCTAGTGGTGGACCAGGTTGTACAGGGAGGACCAGCACACGACAAGCTGCGGACGGGCGATGTGCTCATCCAATTTGCTGGTCAGTACGGAGCAACTTTTCTGAAGATCGAAGAGTTCCTAGACTCGCATGTAGGAGAGACCGTCGAAGCTCAGTTCCAGCGCGGGGACGAGCAGTACACCACTACACTGAGCATTCAGGACCTGCACTCTATCACGCCTGACAGATACCTAGAAATTGGAGGAGGCATCGTGCACGCGCTTTCCTACCAGCAAGCTCGCAACGCATCGTTACCTGTGGGAGGTGTCTATTTGGCCCAAGCAGGTCACATGTTCATGAAGGCTCACCTGGCCCAGCCTTGCATAATCACTTCCGTGGCTGGACAGCCCACACCTACGCTAGACGATTTCGCGCGCGTTATGGCTTCATTGCCAAACGGATTTCGCACAGTGTTACGCTACTTCATGATTCGCGATCGCCACCGTGTTCGGACGGCCTTCATCATGATGGATCGGCTTTGGTTCCCGATGCAGATGCGCACGCGCAACGACGACGACGGGCTGTGGTATTCCAAGGCGTATACACAGGACACGACAAGTGGAGAGAAGCCATCGCTTGTCAATACTGCGAATTCGAACCCGACATTCGCCCCAGCGCCATTGAGTTTTCCTGGAGGAAACGCACTGGGCAAGAAGACACTACTTTCACTGGTGATGGTTTCCTTTGACATTCCATATATGATTGATGGTATCTCGAGCTCGAGCTACCACGGAATGGGCGTTGTGGTCGATGCAGAACAGGGCTTCGTACTTGTGGATCAGAACACTGTTCCCATTGCATTGGGAGACGTGCTGATCACGATTGCTGCTACCGTTGAAGTCCCCGCTAAAGTGGTGTTTGTGCACCCTGTTCACAACTTCTCCATTGTTCAGTACGACCCAAAGGCCTTGGGTGCTGTTGCAGACCACATCGAAAGTGTTGCGCTAGCGGAAAAGCCACTCGAAGTCGGTGAGACTGCCGATTACATTGGATTGAGCAGTAACTGGACTGTGGTTACTATGAAATCTGTGGTTACGAAGCTAGATCGCCTTGTGCTTCGCGATTTCCAGCCGCCTCGTTACAAGGCATGCAATATCGAGGTGTTGCACTTTGACCGGATTACAAAGTCCGTGGGTGGCGTTTTCATTGATGACGCAGGTGCTGTGAACGCACTTTGGCTTTCCTTTAGCTACCAAGACAGTGCCGGTCGTAAGGAAGTATTCCGTGGACTCCCCGTTAGCATTGTTCGGCCCATCGTCGACGAGCTTCGAGCGTCGCGTATCCCAGGCTCGGTAAACATTCTCCCGGCACAACTCTTGACATACTCACTCTCGAAGGCCCGTTCAGGTCTTGGACTGTCTGATGCGTGGATTCAGAAGCTGGGATCATTCTACGAGGACAAGCGTCAGGTGCTTGGAATCAAGCGGTGCGCCGCTGGTACAGATTGTGCCGAAAAACTTGAGAGCGGCGACTTGCTTCTAGCGATCGATGGTCAGGTCGTGGTGCGCGACGCAGATGTGGAGGGTGCTGTTGACGGTAAAACGGAACTGAAGGCTTTGTTGGTGCGAGACCAAAAGGAAGTGGAGGTGACTGTTAGCACGTCCCAGCTCTCAGCTATGGGTACTGATCGTGTGATTGTCTGGTGCGGTCTCGTTATTCAAAGCCCACACTATGCAGTTGCAAGCTTGGGGTACATTCCGGAAGAGGGTGGCGGAGTGTATTGCTCACGTTGGTGCTACGGCTCCCCGGCGCACAAATACGGCTTGCGAGCAACGATTTGGCTCGTGGAAGTCAACGGTGAACCAACACGCACGTTAGATGATTTTTTGCGTGTTGTGGAACGCCTGGGCAATCGAGAATCGGTGCGGCTCAAGACCATTTCCATCAACACGAAGCCTAAGGTGTTCACACTTAAGACTGACTACCACTACTGGCCGACGATCGAGCTCCGTAGAGATGGATGGGATTGGAAGTACGCGGAGCACCCCGTGATTGCATAGTGGGGTTTATCGACACCTCGTTCTTCAACACCAAGAAGTGAAGGAGCGGGCAATTCATAGAGCTACACAACTGAGCCTGCGCGCAACACTTTCAAATACATCAAGGTGGGTGTCCACCCCCACTATTATTAGTAACGTCCATACTTCATTATCCACTTCCTGAAAAACTCGTGTGCCTCCCTGATAGTTTTTGACAAGGATGGGAACCGTAGGTGTTCAAGTTGAAAAATATGGCGTTGGAGGGCTCTTAACAAGCACTAGTGCTGAAGATTGCGTTCACAATGCTCAAAACGATCAACTACAAGAGGAAGCGCTAGCTCTAGATGGCACACACCTCACGAAGCTATTCAAGCGCCGCCGAAGAGCAACTGCGGTTCTCGCGGGTGACCCAGAAAGCGCTTTACCTCCAAAATGTTGTGACCGCTGCAAGAGCGACCTGAATGGAAAGCTAATGGTACAGTGCGCAACGTGTGCATTCCGCTGCCACCTCTATTGCTTCTCCCCACCACTCAAGCAACACCCTGCATTCCTGATGCGTCGACAGCAGCAAACGAGCCGAAGTGATCAAGACAGCTCCCCACCTGTTTGGAAATGTGAGAAGTGTGCAGGCACCGTGGTTGTATTCAATGTGCCTACTAGACCTTCCTCATCGTCCACCAAGCCGCCGATGAAGGCCAAGTCGGAACACTCAACCAACAAACGGAAAAGCGACTCGATAGTTGTTGCCACAGCTACATCCGTGCCGGAAGTGCTATCGCGTACAGGAGAACAGAACGATGCGGGATCCGGTTGGATCCAATCAGTGCAACCTCAGTGGCGAGAAAACTCGGCAGTTGTGTTTGATTGGTATCACTTTCGATCTGAAAAAGCTGAGGTGCTTCGCAGCCTAGAAAACAACACAAATTCCCGTCGCAATGGTGTAGACGAGCTGGTATTCTATTCAAAATCCTATGCGCTGATGAAGAAAACTGCAGCAAGCTGGCGCGAGTACGCGCTAAAGCGACAGCGTTTCCGTCGCCAACAGAATGTGGAAACGAAAGCCATGATGTACCCAAGTGTGAAATGCGATGTGATGCACATGCAGACCCCAACTGACAAGCGCACAGTGATAGTTGAGTCCGAGGATAATTGGGATGAGATAGAGGATGAAGATGTTGACCTCGTCGACGTCACCCGGCACAAAACATACTCGAGAAGACCCCCACAACTACCACTACTCTGGGAAGGCGAACCACCAAGTGCTCTGATGTGCTGGACTACTGGTGAACGGAAAGAAATTTATGATGTTCTGGATGAAATGACGGAAGGTATATGCATGATGAATGAAGACAACACTGCCCCTTCCCCTCGCCAGGAAGTTATCAAAAATGTCATCACCGAGATCGAACAAACCGTTGCGAATTGTTTTGACGAAGAAATCCAAGGCAATGGCAATACCACCTTTGGAACCTATGCGGCAGCTGTAATTATCCAAAAAATATTTGCTCGTCATCGCCTCCGGCGTCGACGAGTTGACCGAGCCATTCGGCAACGACGTGCATTCGAAGAGGCCACGCGTAGGGCTAAAGCACACTCTTCTGTAGCCCTATTGCGAATTTGTATTCAATTTATTGTGCTACTTATGAAAATTCTTGGGCAGACTCGTACGAAGAAAACAATGCTTTTGGCTCTTCGTGATGCAGCTGAAGAAACTCGAGTGAAAAATAGCTCGCCATTGACCGCAGAGATTTCCAGCGAGATTGACGACAACTTGAAGCGGGAACGTGTGCAGCGATTGGCGGAGATGCGAATTCACCGCTTTTTCGTGCGACGAGTTCACCCTTACGTGAAGCTAAAGAAAACCGTAATGTCACTCCGCTTGCAACATTGGTGGAGGCGTTTATCAAACCTTCGTAAATGGCGAGAGGCTGCGGTTGATGTTCGTGTGGTGCAACTTGCTCGCCAAGTTCAGGCAAGCACCAGAATTCAGCAGTTCTACCGCCGATTACGGACTCGAAGACGCTTTACTGAGTTGATCAGGAAACACGCGCTCATAAAGGTGCGGCGAATCCTAACAAGCTGGCTACTATCACGTTTAGCAAAGAAAGAAGCTAAACGCCGCGCCGCCTACGAGGCAGCACAATTAGTGAGTACTGCGGAAGAAGTATTACCCGAAAGCGCGCGCCTAGATGAAATTCTTGAAAAACAAGGATTGGAGCTTTTCCAGCGAGGCGATTTCTGGAACTCTGCATCAATACTGGAACGACTTTGTGATCTGAGGAACGGGAAATTGACCCAGGATTTGCAGCAAGTACTCGCATACTCGCATCACATGACGTGGTACCTGTCTTATGACCAGTTCAATTTGACTCGAGCCCACGAATTGTATTGCGCACTTCTTGAAAATACCTCAACCGGTGAACGCATTGATCCTCTCATACTACAAGACCTCGCGATCGTGTTGATGCACAAAGAATACTTCGGTGATTCCTTGCGCTTACTAGCGAAGCTTATCGAATATTTCGCGCGACAACCTCAGTTCCAACTGTGGCTACTGCTGTCTGCTGTACAATTGCAGCAGCAAGGTGAGTGGGAACAAAGTGTTGAGTACCTGATGTATCTTCATGACATTCCGCCACCTCCGTATTTGGAGCGTGACATGCTGGCGCTATGCGCAATGGGATATGAACATTTAGCTACTACGGCAAGCAGGGCACCCGAAACACGAACCGCGAAAGCCTCGTTAGCAAAGGAGGCATGGGGTGCTGCTCTACGCCAATGGAATCTCGAAAAAATCTCTTCACAGCGGCCTGGAAGTGCTTCTATTGCCCGGGGCCGAGAACGTGGGCGTGCCTTAACTTCAAGCCAAAAGTGGGAGCTACTCACAGATTTGGGGCAGCGAGCTATGGAACAAGGTCACTACTTGATTGCCTGCAGAGTATACATTTACGCTTTAGAACGTGAGGGGACGAAACTTGACGGAGATCTGGAGACGAGGACAGTCGCTTGGTGGAATCTTGCAGATGCATTTCGACATCTTGGCCACCTGGATTTGTACCTGAACGCTGCGCAGCGCAGTCAAAGCAACAGCCTAGCAGTCGATGAGGAACTACATAAAAACTGGCAAGAACTTGCAGACCAGCAGGCATGCAGCTTCCAGACTGAACTAAAAACGTTAACAGTGCTCGAAAAACTGCGACAACTCAGAGGTGTATACAGTACGTAGTATGACTGATACTTCGAAGTATAAAATGTAAATGATCAATCAGGGGCTGTCAAGGCAAGGCTTCCCAAGTTCTTGTATTGATCTCGAGCGCTTTCCGGGCACAAACTTGCAACACTTTGTAACAGTCGTGCGACGTTGAGAATTGCCAGCAGCAAAAGAAAACGTCCTTCCAAATGCTTAAGATCGTATACTCCCAACTCAATTGCGTCCACGTCAGCGTGCACACGAGTGATAGCATATAATCTGGCTTCATAGCCAACGGCTGGTATCCGAACAAATATGGAGCGTCACCATAGCTCCAAATAAGCTTATCACATAACTCGCGTCGTGGCGTCTCTATCTGCTCTCCAGGATCCTTTTCCTCGCCGCGAAAGACGCACACATCATCCACGATGAAAAGGTAATCTGGACCATTTAATCCTGTTGATGCTGATCGACTTGAATTCCGGTCGCTTTTACCGATGTTGTGCAGCACGAAGTCCAAAACGTTGCGAATCAAGTCGTCCCAAAACGAGATGAACGAAGTCTCAGTGTCACCAGGATCCGTTGCATACACAATACGACTTCCAAGGCGAAACAGGAAATTGACACACAGCTTCAAGTTATCAATTTTGAATAACTTCGCCATCAGCTCAGGAGATGGGGAGGTCATCTTGGTGATCCAGGTGTCGTAAATTTCTTGATGCAACGTGATTTTTTGTGGTAGTTCGTTTTCAATAAAATCTGCGAGCTCTCCCAAACGAGGTAGCTGATGTGGTGCGAGCTGATTCTTCCGGAACTCCTTCACCCACGTGGCTGTCCAGCCTTGGTCAACCATAGTCACCTCAGCTTGTTGTTGAGGTTGGAGCTCCACCAACACGTGAACCTCCCCGTCTTTGGTATCGAAACTATCATCAAAGTACTGGGTGAGTTTCAAAGATGAACGCATTTTCTTCCGCCGTGTGTCGACATCTCCTCGCAAGGTGACATCCAAACTATCGTCGTCCTTCAACCACGCGTCGTTCTTCCCCGCCAAGTACAGAGTCAGCAACCTTGGGGGGACAGTGTGCTGCTCGGTGCTCAATATACCAGCGATAACCTCCTGCAGCGCCTCCACATCTGCATTACGCTCGATGTCGACGGAGAACACACTCCCTTTGCCGTGCACACCACAGCGCAGCTTCACCTTCGCCATCTTTTCCTCTTAGAAAGTTCTTGACTGAGAAGCAAGTTGCTTCTGCTTGCGAGTAGGCACCGCTTTTTGAAAAGAAAAAAAACGGTTTTTCGAGCGAAAAGATAGGTGGACTCGATCATGCCCGCTGTGTACTCTGCACTCAGTAGTTGTAGTTGTGTTGCCGTGACTATTTTTTTTTCGAGTAGCTATGCTAATCAATCAAATTTTGTTGCATTGTTATCTTGCGCGCTATTGTTTAACATTTTTTAAGAAGAGCTAGAACGGCGCGCTTTAGCTCCAACAAGCGGGTGAATGCCTGTGAATTACGAGGACGCGAGACCCTGACCTCGGCTGATCTGAAACGGAGTGTCGTCTGCAAGTCCTTGGTGCATCTGGCAGTGGTTGCCTTTCCGGACAGAGCGGTTGCAGTTCTCAGCCTCGCACCGCCGACCGCCACCATGTGAGATGCAGTAGCCATTGCCGCGATCTTTCTTCTTACAGCCTTCCATGATGCAGCGCCGGATGCCACCGTGCAAGTAGCAGAGACCGAGTCGCTGTGTTCCCTTTGAGCACCCTGGCACACGACACTTCTTGCCACCTCCATGTGCACGGCACAGCCCCCCGCCCTGCGAGCTCTTATCGCAGCCCTCTACTTGGCATCGAGCACCACCACCGTGAGTCTTGCATCGGTTGTTAGACTGCGCTCTTCGAGTGCAGCCTTCTGCTATGCATTGTTTGGCTCGTCGTGTCCCTTTCGATTTCGTAGACGAAGCCGACGACAAAGTCGAAGATGTGGACGCGTTTGAGACTGTGCGCTGGGTTGCAGGGGGCAGTGGCAATGGTGGAGCAAGGTATGGCATCATACCTTTTACCAATACCTGACCTCCAAATGGCGACGGGGTTGGGATATAGAAGTTTAGCGGTAGCGGGTTCACACGCCCAGGGGTGGTTGAAATCGCAAATGGACTCGGACAAGTGCTCGTCGACTTGAACGACGACCGCGCAGATTTTGTGCCTGAACCAACGATGTCATCCCACGACTCGCGCAAGAAAGAATCCATGACCGGCGAAAAGTCGGGCATTTCATTCTCCTGCTTGATGTGCACGTCGCCGCCGACGGGTGTCCGACCGCTGATCCGAATCTTCAGATCGGGCGAAAGGCAGGAGTTGATTCCACCCGATCCAGCGCTCAAAGAGTGTTGAGCACTGGTGGCTAGCGGAGACTCCGTGTTCAGCGGGTTGAATGCATCGCTAAGACCAGTCAGGTTTAATTCCAGGTTGTCGGGATCTTCTCTTCGGAACGCTGACATCGGAGAGGATGCCGTGGAACCCGTGTTGTCTAGCATCATCATGGTGCTTTCAAAATCGTCGTCGTCGAGCAGGTCCATTGAAGCAGGCAGATTCAGGATGTCGCCTATATTGTACAGCGACACGTTGCCACTCGAGATAGGAGAAGCCCGCGAATCCATGGTCGTTATTTGCTGTTCAAGTGCGGGTGCGCTTTATCGTCAAGGGGGATGTCGGAGCGGCACTTGCGGTAGGGAGCGAAATTGGATGTGAGGGAGAAGCTAGCGCTGTCACTGCCCCGATTGCCATCGTTAATATGAGTGTACACCTCAGTGCATGTTGACTGTGTGCTTCGAATAAGGCTCGGGAGTCGAAACGCCCAAGTGGAGCTGTGACTTCAGCAGATGCTAACTCTTCCTCGTCTTGAAAATCAAGATGATAGGCACCACCCTCGATCCCAACCAAACCACGTGGCCGGGTGAGATGGCGAGACCAACTCGAGCTTCAGGTAGCTCGCATCAAGCTTCGTGTACTGAATCCAAGTGTATAAATACTCCTCGTTTCGAAGACGTTTTTGCTAAAATCAGGATGGCGATGTTCGCAAAAGAGTTGCCAATTGGGTTCCAAAATGGACTTACACCACGAAGTTATCGATAGTGTTGGAGATCAAATCCGAAAGTGGTTAATTGAAGTATTACAGGCTTTTAGAAGGACCGTTTTTTTTTTGTAGTGAAATATACGTAGTATTGTCCACAAAACTTTTAGGGTACGAACATACGTGTTTTTCGCTTCCGTCGAGCGGTATCATAGGGCCTTCTTACCGTTTTTTAAAACCCAAAAACACGTATTAACAGGCAATCCCGCTAAGAAGAGGGAGAAAACGGCCCAAAAAGGGGAAACTGGAAAAATAACTAAATGCGGTCGTTACCTTTTTAGCACGAAAATGCTACCACTAGATAGCCCTTTATCTTGAATTAAATGCTGTGGCATTTTGATGGGGTCTGGCCATGTCCTCCCGTCCACCATTTCACCCAGTCGTATCTGGATGCTCAGTCGTTTGAGCCAGTCTCCTGCCCCCGCATCCAGGTATCCGTCCTTCACTCCCCCGGAGAATTTCTCGATGTCTACCTGCTTGGTGCTGAACTTATTGGGTGTAGGCTCAGGGTCGGGCTCGTTGTTGGTCACTCTTCAGTGGAGACGCGATGCGGCTGTTAACCTGTTGTTCGGATGGCGAATTGGAAAGTGTATTGAGTGGGGAAAGACTGACATGCCTGAGATGAACTACGGTAGATCTGCTTGCGTCAACAGCAGGCTGGAAAGAGTGACCAAACAACTCGTTTAGTGTCGCATTCATGCCAACATACGCAACCAGTGGTGAGCAAGCGTGACGTACGACTACCGCTATCCAAGGGGCGACCACAAGACCCATAACAACGATCGCGAGCCGCAAGGCGTGATGGTAGACGACATGTTGGTAGGTGTCTTGCACACCCGAAAGCTTGGTCACGACCTCATCACTTGTGCTGGGAGAATCCAGACTATCCGCGCCTTCTTCTAGAGCGACCTCCACATACTTGACGCCGCTCGCAGCATTCTCACTTGCCACTTTGCCATTGCACGAACTAGTTCGACAGCCCTTTGGACTCGCCACCACATGCGTCGGGTTCCAACCCGACAGATCAGCCCAGTTAACCTTCGGACACGGGCAGCGACTCCGGCCAATACGCAGACAGCAGCGGCGCCTCGAACGCAGCCACGGGCGGTGGCAGTGGCGCGGGCTTGGGCTGCGGCTCGAACTCGGGCACGGGCAGCGACTCCGACCAGGACACAGACAGCTGCAACCAGACGCGGGCGGTGACTGGGGCGCGTGGGCACAGCGAAGCGCGGGGGCACTGGTAGTAAGTAGCTCAGGGAGGAGTGGCTACAGTAGTGTTCAGTAGTGTTCGAGCCATCAGCATATAACATATGTGATTGGATAAAATCGGGGAGAGGTTAACGTAAATTCACGTTTAACTTTACGTAAAAATCATGCGCCTTTTTATCCTCACGGGAAGTTCCCGTCGTTTACGTCCCCAGCACTAGTCATTTCACATCCGGAGCTGTTGGAATACAGGATTTGGCCTTTTTATGTGAACGGAATTGCAAACGTTTTGTATAGCTCATCGCCCATAGAGTTTCGGGAGCTGGTAGTTTACATGTACCAGTGGAATGAAGACACCTCATGTGAGCTTCCTTAAGGTGCCGCGCTCCTCCCCATTGCATTCGCGTAGGAGAAGATGTGATGTGTTCGCAGAAATCCGTACTTAACAGGAAATCCCGCTAAGAAGAGGGAGAAAACGGCCCAAAAAGGGGAAACTGGAAAAATAACTAAATGCGGTCGTTACCTTTTTAGCACGAAAATGCTACCACTAGAAAGCCCTTTATCTTGAATTAAATGCTGTGGCATTCGATGTGAAGCAAAAGCTCTTCACCGCCCAATGCATCGACGTCAACGAGGCAACTTGACTGAACCTGTGAAAGCGTTATCTACTTTTTGGAAAAGTGTTAGAGTGGTACTTCAAGTACATAAATGTAGACCTCGTGCACATCCTGTGCACCCGCCGCCTTGACCTTCACGGGCCCCGGTTGGAGCTCCAGCGTCTCGAATAAGTGAAGAAGCTGTCCAGGCACAGCGCAAACGCTTAAACTTGTACGTTATCGTAAGGAGCTCCCCTTCACACCCTTCACACCCGGCAAAAACCGCTTGATCGCCCACATGAATCTCGAAGTGATTCCACTGGAATGGACCTCGGATTTGAACCTAGCACATGGTATCACTGCCAAATGTCTAAAATTGAAGATTTCTCTACGAAAGCGATGCTATATGCCAATATTCATCACAGTGCTTCATGCACGACAACCTGCTGCAAGGTAACAGGCGTACTGTTAAATGTGACACAATAACATCATTGTATGAAAATCCCAAGTCCATACGACTGTTTCCGCATTTTGTGTTTTTCTGGGTTTCCCTCGATCGCGCCCTCCTCTTAGCGGGAATGCGTGTTAACAAACATTTCTCTGTAGTTTGCGACGTACAGGATTTGTCCAGGACTTGCTCAGGATTCGTCCAGGATTAAGACCAGGATTCGTACTTAAGCTATTAATAATCCTGTACTCCAACACCCGGGTTGATATTTAGAAAAGCGTTTGGTCATTTCGGAGGCGCTCAAGTGGCGATAATTTTCGCACCATTTCTTGATCCTGACCCCCCCCCCTATTGCAGAGGTATTGCAGACTCCGCAATGCCATCCACGGTCTGGGGTTCAATGCAACTGCGATTCGTCTTGTATGAATACGGCAAGACAACATGAAGTGCTGAAACAGGCTCACAATGCTACGCTCCGCGCGCATGATACATGTACAGTACATGTAGCAGCTTCAGTGAGACTATCTATGGCTTTCCGTTCTCGATCGATACAGAACTCTGCGTGAATAGTGAACGCCTGATATATATAAGGGCTCTAGGTATATAAATTGAACTCAACATAAACAAAGAAAGAGCTTTATTGATATTTGTTATCTTAGCAGGAAAGTGATACTTGATGTAACAAGACGGCGGTGTTTTGTCCAACCCAAGGTCTCCTGGATTTCTTTGCGTCAGTACCTTTGCCCATCTCCCCCTCATCACGTCGTAAACCTCATAATTATAAAGTATATAAGGTTATTCGTTATAGACCCGTTCACTATTGACGCAGAATTCTGTAAACCTGAGATCCCCCGGCTCAACCATGTATCCACTGTACGCGCTCACATGCCAGCTACGTTATGCCAACAGACTCTTGTCATTTTACAGAGGCCGTATCTATAAAAAAAAAATTTTTTTTACAGAGGCCGTATGTAAACAATGTATGTAAACAATTGCAGGCGCCTCGTCCAAATTGTGTACTGTAGTTCATCTACTGCAGCAACCGCTGCGATGGAAAGTTTGATGAAACTCACGTTCGAGTGGAATCCAATCCAAAAATGCAATCCTATCCTCCATGAATCACCGTGCCAGTCCTTCATTTGCGGTTGTTCACACCAGCAACGTCGACACCTTTCAGCAGCGCGATGGAGCCCCGCTGCCTGCACCACAGCAGAGAGAACCACTCGGCCCGATATCGTGTTGCTGGGCTGATCGACGAAGAAGGATGCACTAACCTCGCATCGGAGACCAAAACCACTCGTCGCTCAAGTAGCGGCCTTCTGAGTGCTGAGCTACAGAGTGCTCCGTGGTTCGGATGGCTATTCGTCTACACTTTCACGCTCTTCTGCTTCTCCGCCAGTCGCTGGTTGGCACTGAGAGAGCTCGTCATGATGTACAGCAGCTCCAAGGACTACACCATGAGCGTCAAGCTTGCAGCTCTGGGTCTTGGCTTCGTGGAGGACTTCGTCTGCACCACCTACTTCGCGTGTGCTCTGTGGCTGTTTGATGTCTTGAAGCTCGAGGTGTGGAACAGGTTCGGCGCTGAAGGTGGAGAGCGGAGGTGTGTGAAGCATCAGACTGTCGGCACTAACGTGACGTTTGTGGTGTCGTGGCTGCTGTTCTTCGCCATGATGACGCCTTTCGTCGCGGACTTGATGCTCGTGGTGAACCGCGAAATGCGATTCACGTTCGACCTCGTGACGATAGCGATCAACGAGAAGGAGTTCGCCAGCGCGGCACCGATATCGACCGAGGAGATCCACCGAGGCTACGTGGGAGCGGCTGTGTTGATGGCTATCACGACGCTCTTCGCGTGTGTGCGCATGAAGGAAAAATGGAAAGATCTGTCGGGTTGGAACCCAACGCAAGTGGTGGCAAGTCCAAAGGGCTGTCGAACTCGTTCGTGCAATGGCAAAGTGGCAAGTGAGAATGCTGCAAGCGGCATCAAATATGTGGAAGTCGCTCTGGAAGAGGAAGCCGAAAGGCCGGATTCTCCCAGCACAAGGGATGAGGCCGTGAACAAGCTTCCGGGTGGGCACGACATCTACCAGAATGCCGTCTACCACCACGCTTTGCAGTTCGCTATCGTTTTCATGGGTCTTGTGGTCGTCCCTTGGATAGCGGTAGTCGTACGCCACGCTTGCTCACCACTGGTTGCGTATGTTGGCATGAATGCGACACTAAACGAGTTGTTTGGTCACTCATTCCAGCCTGCATCCATAGATGTAAAGCTTATAGCCGAAATGTACATTCATCCGACCGAGAAGCACGAACTGTTTGGAGACGATTCACTTTATCGACACACCACCGGCTTCCAGGGGGATCTCGCTTTCGACGTCAAGGTCTCAAAGGAGAACCCACCAAACGTCCTGGTTATCGCAGTCGAGTCTTTCCGCTACCAAGATTCGCGCTACCTTGTCGGAGAGGAAGACCCATCCAACCTATTCAAGGGAACGAACATGACCATCACGCCAAACTTCGACAGGTGGGCCAAGCGTGGAGTGGCTCTCCGCAATATGTGGTCGAGCACTCCGACGAGCAGGTCGCTGGAGAGTTTGCTATTCGCACAAGTTCCGTACGACAGTACTGTGAAGACAGGCATTACAGGTGGAAGAAAGGGTACGAAGCTGTCTGGTTTGTCTCAGCTCTTCAAAGCCAAGGAATATGAAATATTCTTCACGACTGGCTGTCCGACGCTTGAGAACTGGGATGAGTTCCTCCCTACTCACGGCTATGATACCGTCTTGGAATCCAAGGAGATGATGACTCTAGCTGAAAGTAAACTCGGTATTCCACATGGCGACTGGTTCGGCAAAGCACGTCGCGCGTTCACATGTCAAGTGGGGAGTCCACGACGACATCAACTTGCAGTTGCTGGGTGAAATGCTTGTTGATACTGTAAAACGAGGGAGCAGAGAGAGCGAATTGCGCAGGGACTCCCAAAAAGACCGCTGTTTACCACGCACTACACCATTTCCAGTCATGCTCCGTTCAAAGCACGTCCGGCATGGTACGCAAAGGCTAACAAGCCTGACTTCTCCGCATTCTATGAAGGGGGAAAACATTCTGCTATGGTCAAGAACTACCTCGAAATGCGGTACTTTACGTATATGCAGCTAGGGGAATTTATGGACCGCATGGAGAAGGAAGGTATCCTCAACGACACCATCGTCGTCATCATAGGTGATCACGGCCAGGCGCCTGAAGCTGACGTCACGAACACGCACGAGGAATCGGTGACTCGTGTGGCAGGCGCCATCATTGCCCAGGGTCGACTGGGAGACGCTGCCGGACTTATAATCGAGGACGCTGTGGAGCACTACGACATTCTCAACACGCTGGCAGATATCACGGGACTGCCGGAGGGAGGGTTTGTGCAATCTGGCGTTGGACGCTCACTTAAGCGGAAGGTCCCTTTTGGCGAGCGTGTGGTGTACAGCAACGACCCGAGCCGTAAAATGGCGATTGTGCGTGGCCATCACCGCCTTCGCTACGATCAAGTGACGGCTTCGATGACGCTGCACGATACCGAAACTGATCATGCCATGAACATCGATCTGCTTCCGAAACTCCCGGCCGAAGCGCAGGCTGAATGGGAACAGTGGCGCGAGTATGGCCGCCGTGTTACCGCGTACTTCAAGCAGCGCTTGGACGGCAACTGCTTGTTGGCGGTCAATTGTACTTCAGAGAGCTAGCTGGGCTGGTAGTAAGAGCTTTACTTAGGGATAAGCTTACATGACAATGTTTTTGAGTGCACAGAAGTCTGTATGCTGTATGATTCACCCGTATGAAGGCTCACGTCAATCGCTTGTGTAAACCGATGATGCCACAACCCCACCGGATACACATGTACATGTACCGGTAAATGATGATCACAGGTGTCTATTTAACTTTAGTTAATAGCTTCCTGAAAAGGGAACCGTTAATCCCACCGCGATTTTCCTTATTGCCACCAGAATGTAAAAGTCCTAAGCCACTGAACAATTGGCGGTCTGTGCCGCGGTTTGTCTACAGCTGGGTTGTGTGCTCCTTTCAGAGCATCTCTATACATGTATTCGAAGCAGTCAAGTACTTGCCGAAGTCGTAAACCAAACATCCGCCGTTCGATGCTTCTCGAATCTCGGTGAGCAACCGCTCTGAGTTGTCGCAAGGTGCTTCGCCAGATTTCCATTGTCCCTACATGTACCGGTAAATGAAGCCCCTGCTCAAGTCAACGATCCGTCTACAGTGCAACACTAACCCCATGGCAGAAGCTCGGCCAGAAGCGAAGCCAGGAGGTTAATGCCTGGTGTGGTTGTAATGCGCGTAGGATAAACTTCACGATGGGGTGCGCCCCGTTCTAACAGAAAAAAAGTCAAATCCACTTTTCGCAGCGCGTACCATTCCCAGCCGAACAGTTTAGGAACAGGTTTACCAATCCCCCCAATGCAATCTGCTCCTCTCTGCGATTCACTTGTGAGTTTGCAGACAACCCCCGAGCGTCGGCCCCATGGAAGCTCACAGCTTACTCGGTGGCTCACGAGATCACCAGTTGACTCGATGTCGGTTCCCCGAACCTGTCGACGGGGACGACGAAGTGGATGTCAGTGACGAGGCATTGGAAGTTCGTCGAAGAAGACGGACCAAGGAGGGGCTGACGCTTCCAGAGCTTTGTGCGATGCCCTGGTTTGGCTGGTTGTTCGTCTACGCTTTCGTGTTGTTCTGCTTCTCTGTCGCTCGATGCCTCACTCTCCCAGCTCTGGTCGAAATGTACGGCAGCCCTCGGGACTATACACTGGGCTTCAAGACTGCAGCGTTGGGGCTCGGATTTCTGGAGGACTTTGTCTGCGCGACCTACTTCGTCTACGCACTGTGGCTGTTTGATGCTGTGAAGAGGAGGGCGGTTGAACGACTCGGAGAGAAAGACCGAGTGGCCACTGGTCTTGTGGCGAACATTGCGACGTTTGCGGTGTCGTGGCTGCTGTTCTTCGCTATGGCGGCTCCCTTCCTCGCGGACTTGATGCTGGTGGCGAACCGTAACATGCGCTTCACCTTCGACCTCGTGGCTGCTCTGATCAGGGAGCGGCATCATCTTAATGCGGCTCCGATATCGCCCGATGAGCTTCAACGTGGTTACATGGGTGCGGTGGCTCTGGTGGTGGTTGCTGCGCTCTTCGCGTCCGTGCGTATGTGGGCTGGTTGGGCCGACCTGTCGACTTGGAACCCAACGCACGTTGTGGCGGGGCTTGGTGACTCACGAACTCGTATCGATAGTGTCAGCGGAATCAAATACACAGAGCTAACTCTCGAAGAAGGCACCGAGAGCCCCGCGACTCCAATGGCTGGGGAAGATGCAGGCTTCGAGAAGACCTCATCGGACCGTGCGCTCATCTTCCGCCACTTTGTGCGTCTCGCGTTCGTTGTCGTGGGTCTGGCTGTCGTTCCCGCGATGGTTGTGGCGATTCGATGTGCGTGCTCGCCTCTAGTTGCGTACTCCGGTTTGAACGCGACAGTAAACGAATTGTTCAGCCACGCGCTGCAGCCCACGCCGACAGACGCGATGCTGACGAATGTGAAGGGCGACCAGCCCTGGGTCGAGACGTTCATTCACCCAACGGAGACGCACGAGTTGTTTGGGAACGACACACTCTACCGACGTACGACAGGCTTTGAAGGAGACCTCGCTTTCGACGTCGACATCTCGACGGAGAACCCGCCGAACGTCTTGGTGATCGGAGTCGAGTCGTTCCGCTACCAAGATTCGCGCTATCTCGTCGGGGAAAAGGACCCGTCCAACCTGTTCAAGGGGACGAACTTGACCATTACGCCGAACTTCGACAGGTGGGCGAAGCGCGGGGTGGCTCTCCGCAATATGTGGTCAAGCAACCCGACAAGTCGCTCGCTGGAAAGCTTGTTGTTCGCACAGGTTCCGTACGATAGCGCCGTAGAAACAGGCATCACCGGGGGTAAGAAGGACACAAAGCTGTCAGGTTTACCTCAGCTCTTCAAGCAAAAGGGGTACGAGACGCAGTTCACCACGGGCTCCTCGATCACACTCGACAACTGGAACGTCTTCCTCCCAACTCACGGATTCGACTCTGTGTGGGAGGCCAAGACGCACCTCATCCTGGGAGAAAAACACCTCAAAATCAAGCGCTCGCAATGGTTCGGGGACGAACACCGCGCGTTCAACTGGGGAGTTCATGACGACCTGAGCTTCCGGCTACTAGGCGACTTGCTTGTCCACAAGACGAACAAGCAGAAGGCGCGCCTCGCAAAAGGGAAGCCCAAGAAACCACTATTTATCACGCACTACACCATCTCCAGCCACCACCCGTTCAAGGCGCGTCCGACGTGGTACGACGAGGCTGACAAGCCCGACTTCTCCGCACTGTATGAAGGCGAGGAGCATGCTGAAGACATCAAGAACTACCTCGAGATGCGGTACTTCACGGACATGCAGCTGGGCAAATTCATGGACCGCATGGAGGAAAAAGGTCTTCTTAACGACACCATCGTGGTCATCATGGGCGACCACGGCCAAGCACCAGAAGCTGACATCATGAACACACATGAGGAATCGGTCACTCGCGTAGCAGGCGCCACCATTGCCGAAGGGCGACTGGGTGACGCTGCGGGGCTCAAGATCGAAAATTCGGCGGAGCAGTACGATATCCTAAACACGCTGGCAGATATGACGGGACTGCCCGAGGGAGGGTTCGTGCAAACTGGGGTGGGGCGCTCGCTTAAGCGCAAGGCAACTTTCGGACAGCGTCCAGTGTATAGCAACGACCCGAACCGGAAGATGGCGATCGTCCGCGGTCGCCATCGTCTCCGCTACGACCGCGTCGCGGACTCAGTGCTGCTGCACGACACGGAATCGGACTATGCGATGACCACGGACCTGTTTCCTGAGCTTCCAGCGGAAGAGCAAGCGAAATGGCTGGCCTGGCGAGATAGCGGGCGGAGGATTGCTGCCTACTACAAGCAGCGGTGGGACGACAAGTGCTTGCTAGCTGTAGATTGTAATGCGGAAAACTAGATTCAACAACATTATCAAGTGAGTAAAACCCTACGCTATGTATCTGTTCGACTGTACCTGCCTTCAAATATGCCAGTGTCGTAGCACCTCAACAAGCGCAGTGATAAAGCGAGCTTCGTCAACGGCTGCCTTCTTCCACGCTCGATATCGTCGTTGGATGTAGCGCGCGGCAGCGTGCTCTTCAGGTGGACGGTACGCGAAGTAGCGCGTGACTGTGAATTCCACGAGACTGGGCGTCGCAAATTCCTCGGACCAAGCGCTTGGACTTGCACGACCTACGCGGTTTTCAGGCGAGACGCGGAAGCGATAGACACGATGCGGCTTGAGGAACGTTGCTCGCAGTTCTAGTCCCCGAGAAACGGTGACATCCCCTCCACTCTCCATCTTCACTTCAAAGCGACCGTCACTTCGGTTGGAGCGAACGCTGTATTCCACGTGAAACCCACGTAAAGCTGCTCCACCGTCATGGGAAGGGAGCTTCCAGGTCACGACGACGCTCGTAGGCGTCACGTCAGATACAATTGGGGCTTCTGGAATGGCATCGGGCACAATGGGGGCTCTAGTCTGCACCGGAACGCAGGCGACACTGACACCACTCGCTCCTAAGCTGTTGCACGCGCTCACAGTAGCGCTGTAGAAGGTGTCACCGCGTAGATGGCGCAAGAGGAACGCCACGGTTCTTGCATCCGAGCTGAGCTGGAGTAAATCTTGAGGCTTCAGAGTGAACTCGCGGCTTAGTTGGCGAACGCGGACCCCGAACTGCGTGTCTTCCGAGTAGAGAGCGACATCGTAGGCATCGATCGGAAGTCCATTGCGTTTTGGAGGCGTCCACGTAAGCAGCAACGTGTGCGCGGTGGGCTCAACGAGATCGGGGGCTTCAGGTTTGCCTGGTACGTCGCACAAAGTAGCAACAGCGTCGCTGGGTAGGGACTCGAGAGACGTCAGCAGCTTGTTGTCCACCAGATTGGACGCGGACACCCACACTTGCACGGGGCTACCGGGCTCCAAGCTGCTCAAAGTGTACTTGGTCCCAGCGATGGAGCGTGTAAGCAGGTCAATAGTCTGTTCCTTAGGGATGAGGCTGTCCTCGACCTGTTGACACCACCGTAGCGTGTACTGCAATACCTCGCTTCCATTGCAGCGAGGCTTCACCCACTGGACATCAATTTGCCGTTGGTCAACGCTCACGATTTCAGGTTTTTCAGGTTGGTCTGGGGCCATGCAGTCCATCTTGACATAGTCACTCACGCGCGAAAACTCGCCTAGACCGCACCGATTTGACGCTGCCACTACGAACTGGTACACCTCACCAGCCCAGAGTTCGTCCACTGTGTACGAGAGAGTGGCAACAGCACGAGTAGGCAGCGCTAAAGCGCCAGTTTTTTTCAAGCTTGATACCTTCGCAAGTGTTCGAGATGAAGAGCTGTTGGCTGCACTCTTGGTCTTCACGGCCTTGCTCCGATGCTTGCTGTCCCCCACTTGAGCTGTAATAGCAGCATCTTTGGTCTTCAGCGTCCTTGGAGCTGCTGATGAGCGTCGCGTGCTACCCGTTGAACTCAGATTTGGTGGTTCTACGACTGCTACGTTGATCTCGTCCACAGGGAGGGTCACTTCTCGTACCGGGACAAACACACTATTCTCTGGTCTGCATTGTATCGTGTACGATAGAATTGCTGCACCGTTCGGACACGGAGCCGTCCAGGACAGAGTAATGCGCGTGGCTTCGCGGTTTTCGTGCTGCACCGGACGGTCGATTCGAGACGGGATGAACGCGAGAGTTTCCACAGGCTCAGTTGCAGCACTAAACGCACTCGTTCCGATCTGAGTGACAGCACACGTTAGTACAGCGCCATTCTCCTGTGTTTGTTCCGAACAAACTCAATCCTACCTGGTTAACAGCGGCAACTTGGAGCGTGTACTTGACCCCTGGCTGGAGCTTATCGATGGTTCTTGAAAGGTACTTCGCGGGGACTTCCACATCAGGAATCGACACAATGTCACTACCGTCGCCTATAAACGAGCTAACTTGTGTTGTGCGCACGACATAGTGAAGAATCCTAGCGCCGTTCGCCAGTGGCTCGATCCATGATACATTGATTGAGAAGCGGTCGACCGAAACAATGGTGGGCTTCTCTGGAGGATCGGGGCTTGATGGGCGAACGCGCCACATTATTGCGGTCGTGTCTTCACTGGAAGAGACGAGGAAGACTCCACTAGGATCGAAGGCGAGAGATTTGACGGCATCGTTGTGCCCTGAAAAACTGCACACGCACTCTGCTCGTGCCGGCGGATTCCTGCGCCAAACCTTAACCAAGTTGTCCGATCCGCCAGTAGCCAGCAGCATTTCATACACACTCAAGTCGCATGTACTCGGTGATGTGAGAGCACAGCAAACGATTGACGCGCTATGGGCATCGAATACGGTCTCCAGGACGACACCTTGCTCGAGCGACCAGTAGCGAATCGACCTGTCGAGCGCCACAGTCACAACCAAGTCCAGCTCTTGAGCCACAGCACAGTCAGTAATTGTCGACGAGTGCGATGAGAACGTCCCGTCCTGAGAGCACACAACACACTCATTAGTTTGCCGCTTGACGCGAAGCTGCAGAAGAATGAAAACTCACCGCCGTGATCTTTGAAAACGACCGAATCAATCGGCCATTCGCATCAGGGCTGGAAGACATTCTCGTCACAGTTTTAGCCGGGATGGAGTCAACCCCTCGATTCCTTTCCAATGACAGGGAGAGAGCAGGTGTGAAAAGCCTCTCGAAGTCAAAATTCTCCATGCCTCGGAATTGTGTTCTCAACCGAGCAGCTTCCTCCGGTGTCAGTGCGCTGACATCGCTTGTGCTGTTGTTTTCACTTTTCGTCACTTCTTCGGAGTCTTTTCTACTGTTGACAAGGAAAGTGAAGAGCTTCTGAGCTTCATCTTCGCTTGGGTCGATCTCGTCAATGATGCGGTGGACGCACTGCTGGACGTCAATTGCTTCGTTCCGCTCGTCTTCACTTTGCGATGGAGCAAGTAGCGTTAGCTTTTCGGTATCTTCACTGAAGTTCATCCACTCGTGGTTCGCGACTAGAGCGGTCATTGATTCATCAAACGTAAAGAGGTTTGTCGATGACTCAATGGAGAATGAGAATGGGATCGCCTGCTCCCACTCATGTAGTTCATCACTGAGGGATGACGATACGTTCGTTTGCTTGTTTTCTTCTTGATTGTTCGTTGATGCGGCAGATATATCCCACACCTTTATGACGCACTCACCACAAGTAACCAGAGCCTGATCATCGACTGTGAAAGCCAGACACGAAGCTCCTTCCTCATGGACGGGCAAAATCATCAAGAGCGTCAAACGAACCCCCTCATTCGTCTTGACTCCCGCCTTCAGCGGGCTAAAAGACACAAGTTGTCTGTCTGTCGAAACTCGCCAGATCATGCACGTAGAATCCCAAGAGGCCGTTGCAAGTAGTTCACCAGCATGACTGAATGCCATCGAAGTGATAGCTTGCTGGTGGCCTGTGCAGTAGTTACTAGCCATGTCGAATACCGTCGCAGAGGGTTCGGCCGGGGTGATCGCATTCTTCTGATAGTCAAAGCAGCGAACAATTGGCTCGCTGTCTGTGATCCAACACATCGACACATCAATACGTAACCCAACCAAAACTTCGTTCGCACAAGCATCAGCACAACACACTTACTTACACGTAGCGTAGGCAAACACAACAATGTCGAGGTCGGAGGTTTTAGACTGGGCTGCCCCACCGCAGATAAACAGCGCGTGGGATGAAGACACGTCCAGAGAGCTGAGCAATTCCCCGTTGCTCAAGTTCCAGATCGAGACACTGGCATAGTGGAAAAAAAAACAGTATCAGAGATCCAGCACCACTTCATCCTTTGACACTACACCACAACTCACCAGTCCAGCCCAAACGTGAACAAAATCATCAGCTCTTTCTCACTCTGCGGACTTGTAGCAATGCGAACAATTGCAACATCCGTGATGCTGCTTCGATGGGCCTCAAACCCTCGCGTTTTCATCCCCGAAGTGAGTCGAGGCCGTCGAGAATCGACATATTTGCCATCGACGAAGTAGAAGCCTGTTCAGCAGAGAGCAAATCAACACAATCGACCCCGCCCCCCACTCAAAGGGACGAATGGTGAGCGAACCATCTTCTCGCAGAGCGTCGTCCTCCAGCTTCTTCTGCAGTGCGTCGAGCATGACCCGAGCATTCGCGCGGTCCTCGGCACTGCGACCATCGCCATGGATGTCGAAAAACTGCTTCCTCTGCTCATCCAGCTGCTTGCGTCGCGATGCCTTCCCCATGACGAAGCTCCTCGACTTCGGAGGCACAAAACCGTTTGAAGTTACAGATTCGTCTCTCTTCTTCCTCTTTTTCGTCGTCAAATAGCTACATCATTATGCAAAAACTTGGTAACATGAACCGTCGTCACTAAAAACTGAGCAACGGACTGTTGAACTTATGGACTCGGTAGTGAATGGTGGGCTTGAGGCTCTGACAACGAGTCTGCAGAGTGAGCGCAAGTGGCGGAATGTTCAGTCAGTCTTGCCCCAGTCTTTTGGCCTGGTGGTGCACGTGCTGAAGGAGCAAGCGCAGGTGATCGAACAGCTTCAGCGTCGCGTCGATAGTTTGGAGCGTACTCAGGCGACGACTGCTAGTTCGAATCTCATGGCTGCGTTGGAGGAGCGCGTCCGTGTAGACGTGAAGCGCCGAGTGATGAGGCTACGGAAAGAGGTTGGTGGTCTGCTATCATCCGCCCAGCAGTTGGTGTTGTTGACCTATTGATCTTGGCAGGTCTTTGGGAGTTTGGAGCAGCAGCAGACAATGATACAAAACATCAAGGAGGAGACAAAGATCAAGATTAAGCACCAAGAAGAGGCAGACACCAAGGTCTGTACGGTACGGTACGTAAGGATGCGATGTACTTTCAAAGTCTCAGGACTGACACCCTCGAACTGCTTCCAGGTCGAGCTAAGCTTGGGGCAATTATGCAGCAAGATGGAGGAGAGGATGGACGAGTTGACAGCCAGCACAAAAGATGAGCTGAAAACCCTGGAGTTGCAGGTCAAGTCGATGCGTATTCAAGATGCAGACAGATTGACGAAACTGCGGCAAGATATGGCTCAGAGGGTGGAGGGTTTGGAGCACAAGCTACTGGAGCGTGAAACGATGAGAGAAGTCCCAGTCTTCAAGGAGGTAGCTCTGGCATCGCCAGAATCGCAGGAAGGAGGCGGGTGCGAGGTATGGTTCTCACTGACGCAAGACTATATCGTAGTATCTAACTGAGTGTCGATGTAATGTGCTGTGTTAGGTTGCAATTCGTGAAGACCTAGCTCGCATCTCCCAAGACGTCCGAGAGGTGGAGACTCGGATGGAGAAGCAGCTTGCTGGCTGGCGGCAAGAATTGATGTTAGCCATCGGCAAGAAGCTCTGTAAGAGCGAGATCACAAAGCTGCTTAGTCGGAAGATGGATGCGAGTATGTCACTTGCGTTGAGTGCTGCAGAGCATGACACACACTAACAATTATTCATCCCTTTTGACGCTTGGGGAATTGTAGTGGATGCGTGGAAGCAGCTAGCAGAGAAAGCAGACAACGCTCGAGTAGAAGAGGTTGCATGTGCTCTTATGGACAGCCTCCAGCGAGCTCAAGAAACCATGATGGATGACGTTGATCAGTTGCGACATCTGAACGAAGCCAAAGTTGACAGGTTGGAGCTTGTGCAGGTTAAGCACAACATGGTAAGGCATACTCAATTGGTGTTGTCGAAGTAATGTTACATCAGCCTAACGGTACTGCGTATTCTGTAAGCACAACTTGTTGTCTGTTACCGAGTCCATTCAGCATGAGTTAAGCGCATTGCAGCGGATCATGAACGAGAAGATGACTGTCGCAGACGTGAAAGAGCTACTGGACTCGCAGTCGACCCTGAGCGGGTTGCAGAACGCGATGAAGCAAGTGGAAAGCGCAGCGGCTGGCGAGTTTGCAACGAAACCTCAAGTCGAGAGCGTCAACCGACAGGTGCAAGCCATAACGCGGCAGCTACGCAGCGAGATTTACCAAGCTCGATATGTAAGTGCTGCGATCTAACCTGAAAAAAAAAATCAATACGAGAGCTGACAAAGTATGTTTCTGCCCTCTACTGTAGATCTGGAAGGACGGCCCTCCCAGCACCAAGCAAACGATACAGTGGAGCTCTCAAGTGGTGAACACGAATGCGGATATTTTCTTGTGGCAATTTGGGTCTGACGAGGTGAGATTGTTGCTGCCGGGGCTTTATCATCTCCAGGCAGCATTCTTCACCAACTACTCCCCAGCTATCCAAGTCCTTGTGAATGGTGAACCGGCTGCTTTACTGCGACCTTCGACCGATACAAAAGAGGTGACTTGTTCTCCTACTGGCGGACAACCAGATATTCGGCGTCTGCATCATAGTGCTGGTAACGTTGCCGGCCTGGCGATTGATGTGTTCCTGGCACTACCAGCGCGAGCACTTGTTGCTATCTCGTACGACCTTGACGAGAAGGCACAAGGGTTTTTGAACTTGCGGAAGCTCTAGCGAAAGTAACACAACGAATATGTGCGATAGGTATACTGCTTTTTATTTATTCATTATCGCACTAGAATACTGGGGATCGGGAGGTCACCTTTTGCCGACTTTCATCATACAACGGCTGGTGATTGTGACGGAGAGGCTTGCCTTGTCGAGGAAGGAGCTTTTGAAATGCGATCTCGTGACACAAAGTGTCGGGTTTGTCGACTCTCTGGCCTCAGATATGAAGGTGGCAGTGATGCTCTTCTTTTCTGAGGGCGCTGGTTTGTATTGCGTGGACCTGCGAGACTGTCGGTCGTGGGGGGAAGTTTTGATGGTCGTGTATTCTTGTTGGTGGATGTTTCTGCTGCGGATGTCTCACCTTCAAACTCCTTTTCCAGGCGCTTCAACATTCGGTCGGACAGTTCGTACTTCGCTGACTGCGTCAGGACGTATCCCACATCCATGATCCGCGGCTATAGAGAAATATATTGCAGCACAACAAACATTAAACAAGGGTTCACAATATAACATTTTGCGCACAGACTCACCGCATACTCCTGGATGTCGTAAAACAGTCGAGGAATCTCGTCAAAAGAGCTGGCAAGAATAGGCCTCTGCAGCTCCTCCAAGATCACGAGAGCGGTTCGAAGGATATGTCTCCACCCCTTGAAGATAAATCCCTCAAAGACTTGTACCGCTACGTCGTAGGATAGCGCCTCCATGTTGGTGAAAAGGGTCATAAACCACCTGGAATACAACAGCATCAGCGTTAAGACGGGTATCGGGTATCGCAAATCTCAACCATATATACTCAGGTCTGGCCTACCCCGTTGCAACAATGCTGATTGGGAAGTCGATAGCCTGAAAATGTTCGGATAGCAGGGGTAGATGCATTCGTAGAAGGCGATCCAGCTAGTGTAGGATGAAATACCACAAAAAATCGTCAGTGCAATTCTAGCTCGAGAAAAAAGCACTCAATTTTACCTGAAAGCAGCGAAGAGTTAGATGCGGTAGTCCTGGTCCATACAGTCTTTCAAGCTCGAACCGTGGGGATGCAAGGAGGCTCACAAGCAGCCAGAATGTGCGCGCTTCGTTCCAGTCGCTCACAGCCAGCAGCAACGCTGCGACGTGATCCATACCCTGGCAGTACCCGACTTCGGTATCCACGCTGGCACAAGCACGAAGCACATTCTGCAGCGCTGCTTGCCTAGTTTCTAGGGGGATAGCGACTCCATTCGAGGTGCATACAGAGCGCGACGTAGGGTCTAAGCTCTTGCGGTGTTGCCGCCGCGCTGATATTCCGAAGGTTCGGGTGACATCAAGGCGAATCTGTTCATCCCATTCCGACGCTGGACCCGTTTCGCACTGTGAGCAAATGAGTTCGTACACCTTCTCAAGTTCCACAGATGTTGGTGCTGAATTCGTCGTCGAGTTAGCATCAGGTGCAGACTGCACAGGTTGTTCCCACAACGGGCGTGACTTGGCCACGGGTGCCTCATTCGCGTCAGAGTCTTCGGTGTCTGACCCCGACGATGCATCTAGCCTGGCATGCACGGCTTCAGCCAAATCAGTGACGAACGCCCGTGTCCGGTTATCCTTCAAGCACTCGGCCTGCCAAAGTACGGCGATACTTGGGTCCAATGCAGTCGTATTGTCAACGGAGCTGCAGCTTCGAGACCGCAATCGATCGCAAAGCTCGTCCGAAACAACTTGCAGCGCCTCTCGATCGGTTTGGGAGAGGAAACTATCAGTGAGGCGAATCATCACACTCCACCAGTTGTCTTCATGATCAGGGGATGACGACTTATTGTTCATGGATCGTTGAGCGCTCACAGCTTCTCGCAACGCCGCGATCGTTGCGTCCATTTTGTCAAGCACTCGGTGTGCGCGGCATTGCGCCATCTTGAAGCTCATCATCAGTTGTCGATGGGCCAGGGCAAGTTGATTTGAGACTTCTACCGAAGTCTGTGCGGGTGCAAATCGGTGCGCTGCTGGTGGCGTTGGCAGTTCCATTGACGCGGAGCCTACAGGGGATCCCCCGTGCTGCTTCTGAATAGCCTCGTCGAGAGCCTGCACGTCACAACCAGCATCAATCGCCAGCGCACGTAGCTTCTGCTCCTCCTGCTGCTTGGCAGCAAGTGTCTGCTTCGCTGTAGTCAGCACCGCACGGATCCTCTGCTCGAGTTCCTGGTTCTCGCGGCTAATTTTTCTTGCTTCTCGAAGCTGCTGAGCACGATACTCCGCCTGATAGCACGGGGTGCACACGCGCTGCGTGCGCAGAGGCGCTCCGGGGCACAAGGCAATCTCCAGTATCTGCCCGCAGCATCCTGCACAAAAGATCGAGAAGCACAGTCGACAGTGGTGTCGACGTTCACGCACGGAGAAGGCGACGAAGCAGAGCGGACAGTTCGTCGCCGTCGCGTCGTCCTCCCAGAAGCGGTCAGACCTGGCAACGGCGTGATCCGGCGCGCTCTCATCCCAGCCAGGCAGCATCCTGTCCACAGTAGCGACGTACTCGGCCATGGCCGCCTCCCGGTCGTCCGTGTCGCCCTCCGTCCCGCTACACGCATCCCATTGACGCCTGCATGGATAACCCCCCACACTAAATAAGCCTCATGCAATCTGTATACCACATACAGAAGCTCACTGACATGATGGCTCCCGGTCCGAAAACGCCTCCGCAGACTGTGAAGAGCCCGAAAATGCCCGACGCGTGCGTCGTGTGGTTCACCACGTGCGACTCGTCCTTGGCGCGTCGACTGTCCTCCGCTGGCCCCTACGCAGCGCTTCAGTTTTCAACCCGCAGCCTCAGTTGGATATGCTCTGTTGATGTACACTTACCTGCTCCACGAAGCACTGGATGCCCAGCAGCCGCGGCTCGTGCGCTTTCAGCGTGCGGATCACGAACGGGTCCACCGCCCGCTCCGACCCGTTGTGGAACTTGTTCAGCACGGACCCCACCAGCGCGTTGGCGCGCGCGTACCGCGCCGCCGCGGAGCCCCGACCTTTGACATTCTTGCGCGTCATGGACCTGAGTTCTGCACCGGAAGCGCGAGGGGAGCAGTTGGCTAGATCGAGTGGCCGTGAACGGGCGCCACATGTGACAAGGCGACGCTTCAAGATTGCGGACACTATTCACTTCAGTGACCCTTAAATGCGACTATAACAGGAAAAAAACTATTTGCTTAGATTTTTTGCATCTTACTTCGAGGTATTGTGAGTTTCATTCGAATTTGTGAGGATAGCCTGAATCGAATCGATTCGCATGATATTAACCCCAATCAGATTTTTTAAGGACAAAAGTAAGGACCAAATTTGAGGCAGCTCGCTTGACCCCAACCTAGCAGGTATGAAGCTATTGCAAGTATCGGTAGAAAGATCTGTATTTGGTCTACATGATGCAAGCAGCAGTATGTGCTCAAGGTGCTCTTGCCTTCGTTCTGCAGCTCAAGCAAAATGGTCACTCTTGGCATGCCGTTTTTTCGAGTTTGTCCTTAAGTTAAGGACAAAAATAGCTCAGCCCATAATAGATTCAAGTGAAACGGTCGGCGACCCTTCGAGCACCAAATGCGCCCACCGTGGTCCATCCAAACTCGTACCTAATCGAGTCTTTACAAACGCCAAGATACGTTTTGTCCTTAAACGGCCGTTTAAGGACAAAGTTGTCCGAAAATCGAGGCCGAGAGAA
>KZ985410.1:75154-101358 GCA_000687305.2 Phytophthora rubi
TCGTTGAACGCCACCTCATTTACGTCTGAAAGTAGCCTAGAACTGTACTTTACCTCTCTGAGTGCGTGCGGGCCCTGGTGACGCGTGTTCTACGTGCTACTTCTTCGGATCGGGCTTCTTCCTTCCTGAGAGCCTCTTTGGCCATCCGCTGCTTGGTCTTGGCCGTGTTGTGCGTGCGCGCCATCACACTGCCTCCTCCTCATACGCCGTGTGCCGTGTGAGGGAGGGTGGGCACTGAGTTATTGGTGGCTGAGCGCCAAATGAAAACTAAATTGAATCTGGTAAGTAAAGAATAAATTCCGACCTGGACAATACCTGGATGCCATACCTGAAAAAACCTGACGGAAAAACCTGGACGCAAAGGATGCCCAAAAATTTGTTGGGGTTAAGCGCTCTAATATAGCGCTTAACCCCTTGGACGCGGGGGGGGGGGGGGTGGGAAAATGGTATTATGCTGTTCTGAACAACATAAGAACATCTTGGTTTCACTATGCATCTAATTCCGCAAAAGACGATCGTCGTCGTCTCCCATATATTGAAGGCATGTGATTGGTCCACGTGTAAAAATGAACGAATTCTATTGGCCGATGAAACAGATGGATTGAAGTGCCTCGGAGAGCCGGTTATTTTTTTAAAAAAATATGATGTTGGTTCCCCTTTGCCGCTTTCCAACCAAGTCACTCATTCTTCTTTTTTCGCCGAGTGAGAGACAAGCGATAGCGTATTGCATCGATTTCAACGCCATTTAGCTACTTGTTCGCAAGGGAAATGGCCGTTGAATCCCGCTACGAAGCATCAAACCCCGTACGTTGTGTCTTGTTGTGCTCATGTTTCATAACTACAGTAATGTGTGTCCGTGTAATCGTTGCTTCAGCTCCAATAACGCGAAACCCGGGTAAACTACGAAGAACGGTAAGCGATGTGGGGACTACGCTAACAGGGAAGACAGCTGCTGTCGTATATTCGCGCCGGCAAGGATCTCTGCTGTCTGTTCGACATATCAAAATTTACGGTGCGCTCGCTCACAGGTAAACGCAAGTAAGTATCTGCAAATTTGATGGTTGTATCACATTATTGGCAGCTAACCCTTATCATAGATTACATCTTACTTCAAAGCACTACCGCTCCAGAAGTCCCTACGCGTCCGAAACTGTGAGCGTGTGTTCCACACACTACACAAACCAGCAAATCACCGCAAGAAAAGCGCTGCAACAGTACCGGTACGTGGTGTGATCGTAGTGAGCTTTCATGGGAATGTTTACTCACCCTATTCTTTGTATGAATAGCTGCCCCCCCCTCCGCTTCGACATGCCCGCCCGTATCAGACGTATTTCGTCGACCAAGAAACTTGCTTCTGAAGGTATATGATTTTAGCGGAATGTCGACATGTTGTTCCTTTGAAACGTTGCTGACTGGGATTGCTTACTTGTTATAGATTATGCTGACATGATCACCACCCATGATCATGCTGATTACGCTAGTGCTGGAGATGACACGGACAATGACACAACGGAGGCCGAGCTGCGCGAGATCGACAGTCTTCAACGAGATCTGACTTGGTTTCGAGTCGGATGGGCGAATCCATGCGAGAGCGTTCGCATACGTTTAAATGTGGTACGATTTGGTTTTGTGTATGCCGACATGAACAATGGCTAATGCTATTGTTATGCTGACAAGGTCCTTCGAAGTGTCCAGCTCCTCTACTATTTCTTGCCGAGCATATGCTGTCTTCAATGAAGGACACAGACGAACCCCACATGGAAGCAAACCCTGGGCGCAAGGCTTCCAAAGATCAAGATCAAGGACAAACAGTGCCAGGCACCGACAATAGAGAACTAGAGCTGCAATACCGAGAAAGCTCAAGAAAATACAAACTGTTTCACTCCACGAATTTGTGCAATGGGTTGTATTGCTACTCGCTCATGCTGTGTGTGGTAGATTCAGTTAGGACGGCAAAGGACTCTTTCATGGACTTCTTTCATGGACTTCTTTCATGGACTCGTTGATGAGGGGTCAGATACTCTGGAAGAAGAAGGCCAGACAGAAGTCAGACTTTAGTTTCTTGCAAGACTGCACACGGAGGTCGTCGATTAGAAGGATTACTTTTCGGTAGCAAAAACCTAGCTGGCGTTGGGTAATACATGTCGACTGCTGGTGGGGTTACCGGTACAATAATGCGCAGCGCAGCTACTGCACATGGTGTAGCTGCACTACGTACGTTCTAATGCGGTTGATGCTTGACAAACTAAGCAACAGAGCAGACCTCCGCTCTGATCTCGGTGGGCGAGCTGGGATCGGTCGTCCCGTGTCGGCGCGGGGGCGTCCAGTAGCTAGGAGACGTCGTTGTCCAAGGTGTGATGGTCACTCACCACAAACTTTACCGGAGTTGTCCTGCCTCGTTCCCGTCTCCCTCTTCCCGCCTCTGCTTCCCAACTCCAAATTTAAAAATATCGAGATTGCGTGACGTCGTGCAAGTAGTTGGGATTGGCTTAAATGAAATCCCGTTAGAACGTACCTGCTTTGCGGGAATTATTATCGGAGAGGTTAGCTATAATGTGCACGAAAAACGTCCAAATTTGTACTGGAATAAAGTATTAATACTATACGTCATACTATTTCTTATGCCGTCCGGGAGGGTTTAAGGGTTTTAGTATGCCGTCCATGTTACCCCTCCGCGTCCAAGGGGTTAAGCAGTTCGGAACGAAACGAAAATCTTCAGCCAATCAGAAGTGGCCAATCGACCAACTCGGAGTCTGAGGTGGCGTACATCACGTGGTGTGTTTGAGTCACAGACACACCACGAGACATACGCCACTCTGAATGGTCAAAACCGGTTGGAATCGATTCAGAGGACTCCCAAATTCCCTCCAGGTTCTCCGAATTTGGGCGAAAACGACAATACATGTTCGAAGTTTGAACGAAGAGAAAACTTTGATTATTGCCTAACAGGACCCGCGCCAGTGATAAGGGGTCCTACGTGGACCACGTAACCTGATGTGTTATTCGTGTGTTAATGTGGACCACACACACTAGTTCAACTAGGCAGCTCCAGTGTGCTCCGTGAGGTCGCAGGCCTCGTTTGCCCTCTTGGCAGCGCGCTTTTCGTCGTCCAAGATCAACAGGATTTCGTCGGTCACGAGTGCCCGTGGGGTGACGAACTTATGTCTTCTCTCCGGCGTGACGGACCTGCTAGGCGCATCATCAAGACCCACCACCGACGCCGACACGGACAAACTCATCTTGACTGAAGTATAGCAGACACGAAGCAATGGTACACAGTGGAAGCAGCGATGACATGCATCCCAGACAAACGGTAGCTACCAGTATGCAAGAACGTTCGGAGCTCGGTGCTGGGCGTTGGGTTACGAGTTGTTGAAGCCTCTTTAGCTTCTCGTATTTCGCTAACGACGTCGACGTGGACTACATCTGAGAGGCGGTGATCATGGCTTCTTTACTTTTAGCTAATAATACCACAACATACCAAGACGAGTGTAACCCAGAATCTTAAAATACATATTTTGTTGCATACTTGTTTTACCGTTCGTACAGTGCCTTTGTGCGGAGCAAGAATGTGTAGTTGTCCGCACAGACCAGTTGCACACGCTGTAGAAACAAGCACCCGTCGGTCTTCATCCAATTTTGCATGGAGCCGTCGCTACGATACACGATCAGGTCCTTCGAGTCAGGCTTGGCGGTGGCAGGTTCTCGTATACCTATGGCTTCGTGGTCGTCACGAGTTGAGCGCTGATGTGTATTCGCGAAGCGAGCGCTGGATAGTGAGGTGTTGGTGTATTAAAAAGTTGCGGGGTATGCTGTTGCTACAGTTCGCGTTAACTAAAACGAATTGGGGAAAGTAGAGGACTGAACTAGAAGCAGTCTACATGCAAAGCGAATGAGGACAAATTGGTCCGGTGCCGCCAGATGTCTCTCACAATAATAACCTGGCATTTTTGTCGAACGACACATCGTTCAATTTGGTTTAACCTTCGAACTGCGCTTCCTAACGGGTCCACCACCCGGGTCACGAATTGTTGTGAACATTTCCTAAAACAATGTTGAGAACATGTCTCGGAAAAATGTCGAGAAAATGTCTTTGAAACATGTCGAGAATATGTCCTGAAAAGAGCTGTGGTCATTACTTGGGAAATTGTTTTCAAAATTGCTGGTCACGACGCAGCCTCACATTGAGTTTGACCGTCGACGGAGAAGAACGAGTCCGACGCCACCGAGCCATGTCCAATTCAGGATCTGGGTCTGTCTCCGAGTTAGAGCCCAACTCGGACTCACCTTTAAATAAACTAGGACCCGTTCAGCCACAAAAGCAGCGCCTCAATTCTAAAGGGTACATACTACTTTACGATTATGTGCTGAAGGAATTGTGCGATGAGTTGCTGGTCGCTGCTAATGCTATTGAAGAAACGCGATGGGAACGTTTGATTGGGCATGACGCAAAGCCGGACCAAAAGCAACTGATAGCCAAGGCGCCGGTGGAACTTATTTGATCAGTTCTCTGAGGATTGCTGGTCATTTTTCCTGGACACAAAACCTCGCCACTCGATGTTTATTAAGTCACTACCTGGCGGGAATGACCAAGCGGCGCACCGAAATGTTCTACCTATCCCGCCCACAGAGGACCTGTATGATTATTCACGCCTACCAGCATCTATAATTATTATGCTTCAAGATGGTGCCTGTATTCACGGGTAAGGCTGGAGTAAGCAAGTCGCCATGAGAGGATCACATAATACATATTATTGTGAATTCCAGCTAAAATTACCAGACGGGGGCGTTTTGTCGCATTGTCAAGGAATCGCCAGGCACATCTTATTGGCTTATATTGACTCAATTTGTTACCTATCGTTGGCGAGCAGAGCAAAGGCAACTTGCAGTCAGCCATTCTTCCCTTCGCGCGCACTCGCGTAGCTTCTTCGCTATACACGCACTCGAGCAGGTTCCGTCCGCGGTCCCATCGTCGTTGTGTAGTTAAGCGTTCAGTTTTGATATGGTGTTTTTGTGTTGTAGGCCACGCTGGGGCTCCCGTTATTGTCTCTGTGCTTGGGGACGCTGAAGCTCACGCTGCCGGTGGATTGCCTGGATTAGGGTTGGCAAGTCGATGTTAATCGTTAATATCGTTTATCTTACAACGGAGGGTTAATAATCGTTAATAACCACGAAAATTCGTTTTTAACTGTGAACATCAAACAAGCGCTTTAACTGACCAAGGTAAAGGTTAACCTCTTTGTTTCGCATTGTCTAGTACATCGATGTTGTTCCACACGGCGGGAATGGTGGCTGGCACTACGCCGTGTACTTCGCCGTGCACCCCCCCTCCCCTCCGGAGCTGCACAGCGGTGAGCTGCTGGATCTGTTGTACAAGTTCCTAGGCGCCACGTTCACGCAAGTGGTGCTGCGCATGTCCTTCTCCGGCCCCTTCTGTGCCAGACAGGAAGGTAACGAGTTTTACACAGAAGCTCAGCCCACTGGCATCAGCGCCAGCTTGGACTTCACGGAGGTCTTCCAAACCTCGCTCTACTTAATCTGATCTCCTCAAACTACTGCATTTCGGTCATGCCATCAGGTAGAGGGGGCGGAAGACCCATCAGCTCGAGGTCGCCAAAGGCTGGAGACATCGCCAGAGCCAACGTATTTGTGCGGCGTGATGTGGTAGGGCTATTAGCAGCCCGTGGGGATGGAACCGTTCAACAGGAATAAACTCATCAGCAAGAACACGTAGAAGATCGACTCGATCGACAACATGAAGCAGACAATCGAATTCAAGGAGGGCATTCAGCCTGGCCAGCAGCGTCTGATCT
Source organism: Phytophthora rubi (assembly GCA_000687305.2). Lineage (NCBI taxonomy): Eukaryota > Oomycota > Peronosporomycetes > Peronosporales > Peronosporaceae > Phytophthora > Phytophthora rubi. The sequence continues at coordinate 80,968 of KZ985410.1, forward strand.
TCGCTGGCAAGCTGCTGGAGGACGGCCACACGCTGATCGACTACAACATCCAGAATCAGTTTACGATGCACCTGGTACTGTGGCTGCGGTCCTATCTCCATAAAGGCCGACATGCACTGGCCGTCGTAGGCCTGGTACAGCACGTTCTTCCTCGGGTGTAACCAGTACGCGAAGAACGTGGTCACACCCGTGAAGTATACCAGCGAGTTGTACGGCGCCATGAGCAGCATCGCACTGAAGAAATGTAGAGCATTGCCACCACATCGCGGCCACCCAGTACCAGAGCGTGTTGTACGTCGGCGGCGCTCGCTCTCGGTAGAAGGACAGTCGGTCTTCCGACGAGTGGGGGTCACACCCGTGAAGCCGATGATGGCGAAAGACCCCGTCGTGCGGAAGAGCATGCCCATGCCCGAGTTCGTACCGGTGTGAACGTGCGCTCCGCGCTGGCGTACGTGATACTGAAAACGACGCTGAGAATCAGCGCTATGCCGAAGCGCGTCAAGTTGTACGAGACCGTGCGCTAGTACATACAGAAGAAGCGCTGCACGAGGAAATTGGCTTGGGTCAGCTCCGTGGCCACACGCGTGTCCGAGTACTGCAGTACATGGAAGTACGGTACGGACGAGACACGCCCTCGCGAACCAGATTGGACTGCAGCAACTCGAAGTGCTCGATCGACTGAAAAACCGTCACCAAGTCCGTCACGTCGATGTTGTTGTTGTTGCCCGCGCCCCAACACACTCCGCACGGATGTGTGCGCAATTCCCCAGCTTTCGACAGAGGTCTCTACAGCGTGTCGAGAGCTTTTTCGGCTGCTGCTCGGCGGCGAGACGTGTTCGCCAGCGTCCTGGGCAAGCACGCGCGCAACATGATTGCGTACTTCGGGTCGATCGTCGGCGTGACCAAGCTGGAGGACAACTACAACCAGAGTGCGAATCAGCCGAGCGAGCAAAGAGGGCTTTCATTAAAAACAACTCATTGTGCACGAGCGTTTGTTCTGCTAATTTGTTCGATATGAAGTTCTGGCTGAACGTGGCGATCGTCTGTGGGACACCGGAGTTGTGAAGGAGTTCGCGTCTTGAAAACCCTGCAGCGCTGTTATTGTTGCAGCACCTTCTGGTAAATCAGTTGCTGGAACAGGCAGCGATCGAGCCGTTGTCAGTGTATTAGATTCCTCATCGCTGTCACTGTCATCGCTTGAATCACAATCGTCGCAGGCGTCAGGGAAAAGCTCGTACATGATGTGATACACCTCACTCTTTCTCGCAATATTGGTATACACGAACACGAGGTTGTTAACACGCTCAGGTGTGAGGCGGTTGCGTAACTTCGTGTGAATAAATCCGTGGATGCTCCAGCTACGCTCACTTGAGGCCGACGACGTTGGTGTTGACAGTAACACCTTTGCGAACTGCTGCACCAGATCATACTTAATGTCCGGCAGAGCCCACCAATTCAGAGGGCTGTATCGGTCGTTGCTTCGGCGGTCTTCGCCTTGCCACCTGCCTTTATCCAACACAAATTCTTGCAACTGCTTGTGGAATGCATCTTCTTGCTCTTCATCCACCATGTTTAAATCTCTCGCAAGGCACGTGGCAGCATCGATCATCTTCTTTGAGTCGTGGCCGACCATGGACTTGGTTTGGTCGAGCATGTGCGCGACTCCCACCGGTTCCCAGCAAATGTTTTGTTGTCACTTCTCAATTAAACTCATGACCATCTTCTGTAGCTCCATCGGGCATCCTTCTAAGCACTTAGTGTAGATGACATGGTTCCGAAGCCACTGGAACTGATGGCAGACCAGCGAAATACAGCAGTCATCACGCTCAAAGGCAGCAAGGCTGACATTGATAGGGTGGATGAGCTTCACGGCAATGCAGGCATCGTACCAAAAAGCTTTATCTTGTACGATGGCCCACGCTTCTTCAAGTTCAGGTCCTTTGTAACTGTTGAAAAGCGCCGTGTCAGCAAAAACGGCAGCGATGACGTCTCCATTTTGGGAAACATTACGAACGCACTTTTCGTGGGTGTACCATCGTGTAGCAATCGTCAGCGAGAGCCGTCGACGCTTTTCTCCTTTATTTTTGAGCTGTCTCTGGATTTCTCGAAATCGTGACCACAGCACACGTCAGCCCTTGGTGAAACGGGCCAGCTTCTGAGATTTCTCCTTTGAAAAAGGTCAGCTTGAAAATATCTTTCATCAGCAAATTCATTCCGTGAGCTGTACAGCCCGTGCAAACAACACTTGGACGCTCTTTTCGAACCAGCCTCCATGCTTTTTTTCATGTTTTGGGCGTTATCCGTCACTACTGCAGTGACATCACCAGCTCCGACAGCGGCTTCGACCTCCAATATAGTCGACAAAATTGAGTCTGCTATGTACTGCCTACTGTGCACCTCTGCCTTCGTGTTGATTGACTTCCAAAATACCGGTGGCATTTTCGGGTTGACAAACAAAATTTATGATGCTGTCTCCGTTCACGTTCGACCACCCATCCGTCACAAGAGCCCATCCTGTTATTCCACACGTTAGCGCAATGATCTTCGCCAATTCGCGCTCGAAAAGCAAATTCAACAACCTCCCGGATATTTGGCGTCGAGAGGGGAGGTCGTTGTCAAAGATTGCGCGAAAAGGTGGGTTCTCAATAACACGCAATGAAATCCCAGTGGCAATAAATCCCAACGCAACTCTCAGATAGTTATCCTCTTTCTGCTGCTGCGTCGACTTGCGCGATGAAGCTCGTTGCTTCTTCCGCGAACCAGTATGCGGAGATGAAGACTTCGGCGTGCGAAACAAATGCTTCGTCGCCGTTGGAGGGCTGCGAATCAAACTTCTGTTTTGGTCAGACGATGGCAGTAACTTGGCAGTCTTTTGCTGGCGCAGGTGTAAGTCGTGCTGCACCCAGTGCGGTTTGGTCTCTGCGTCTACTATGTCGCAGTTCATCACATGACGCAGCATGTTGTTTGAAGGTTGCGCATTCTTGATAACTGCCCCACATGCCTGCCAGCGCGCATCCGGATGCGGCTTAACACCCTTCACGCGAGGAGCAGCAACATCGAACGGACTCCAGATTTTGTGCTGCGGTGGCGCCATTATCTTTCCAACGAATCGAGCAGCGAGATTGCGTGCGACGACAGGGCGTGAACCGGGAGGCAGTCACAATTCAACTCTGAAAAATAACAAAATGTGGTATCAGTGTAGGTGACAGTACGAGTTTGTGTTTGGACTTACGTTCGAATTGGGCTGTGGTGCGGGGCAAGGGTGAAGTGACACGGTGTAAGGGAATATCACGATGATGAATGAGTGTGATAAGCCTTCGATCAAGAGCAATGACAGCAATAGTAGCGCAACGTACGATGACCAGTATACGGACCAGTAGCGTGGCAACTTGAGCACGTTTTGAAGAAGACAGGCTCGAGTGTGGTCTCTGAGAGTAGAGGGAGACGGCGGCGGCCGCGGCTGGGGCTGGCAACACCAGGAGCACGGGAGAATTGTCTGAAAAAGAGAAGAGAGATCTTCGGCGGGGCACGCTAGGTTTTCGTGGTTCATGTTTGTGTGTGTGTGGGGGGGGGGGCACTGGGGGGGGGTATCTTCGGCGGGGAACGCTTCTTCAAACTCGCATCACCATTGTCGTCGAAAGTTAACCTTCGATATTAAGATTTAATATCAGCTCTAGATTGGCGATTGTAAACGATTATAACCGTTATTATAAGCGATATTAACGTTGAATTGCCAACACTAGCCTGGAGACAGCCCGATTATCGCTACTGGTGTCTCGTGTGTACCTCGTTGCTGGTGGAGGTGGTGTGGCTCGCGTGACTCTCGCTGCTGTTTGAGTTTGTGCGGCTCTGAGAATTGCGTTGCTCGTGGGATCGGTGCCGCTCGTGGGACTTTCGTTGCTGTTGGACCTGGTGGAAGTAGTGGGGTCCTTGCTGCTCCTGGAGTCGACATGTCTCTTGCCGTTGGTGAAGTACTAGCGGTTGACGAGGCTAGTGAAGTCAGTGAGGTCTTACAACTGGTGGAGCCGGTGTGGCTCTTGTTCCAGGTGGATTTGTTGCGGTTCGTGTTGCTGGTGGTGAGCTCGCGTCAGTGTGGCTTGTGCTGCCGGTGGAGTTGGCGTGTCTTGTTGCCGCTGGACGTGTCGGTGGGGCTCGGATGGTTGGAGGACCAGTGACACTTGCTGGTGGTGGTGATACTCTCGTTCGTACTGGGACACTTGGCGTCGTCGAGACTCTCGTTCGTGGTGGAGTGCTTGGAGTTGCCAAACCTCGGGTGGTGAGGAGTCCGTGCGCTTGGTGTTACGGTGAGACTCGTTGGGGTCAGCAGCAGCTGTACTTTGCGCTGGTGAGGATCTTAGCATTGGGAGTGTGAGTTGAGTTTGTGAAAAGTTCAACATGGAAGAAGCTGCAACGAGACATCATGCGCATCCAAACACTGTTAATCATGGTCTGTACGGCTACTGTCATCTAGGCCACTCGAAACAGAACCTGGCTCGCTTCTACAACAAGACACCCAAGACAATTGGCAATTGGGTCCATCGCTACGAGGAGACGGGGACATACGAGCGAGCTTCGACAAAATCGGACTGGAAGTTTGCTGCAGAGCAGCGGCAATGGCTGCGTGATTGGTTTGAGTCGAGTCCCCCGGCGTATCTTGACGACCCAAGATGAATTCAAGAAAGTCTACCGAATCAATATTTCTAAGTCATCGGTATGGAGGATCATCCACGAGTTCGGACTGACGTGGAAAGTCATAGAGCGCCGTGCAGTTCAGATCAAAGAGCGGGGAGCTCAGTCACATTGACTGGAACCTTCGAAACGTCGTGCTCTTGGACGAAGTGTCCTTCGACAACAGGGGAATGCTGCGCAAACGAGGATATGCCGTTCGAGGACAAAACATGGTGGTCCGTGGTGAGTTCCAGAGAAAGGCAAGAGTTTCATTGCTGGCCTTTATCGGCGTGGATGGTATACTTGACTACTACGATAATGTTGGGACCTTTGAGAGGTTGGAGTTTGTGCGATGCTGTCGAGATTTAGTGTATTCGAAAAGAGCACGAGTTCGCCCGTACCCGGCGTCAAATTCAGTGTGAATTTTAAATGGGGCTAGTATTCACAGGCACCCCGAGATCGTGCACTACCTCAGGAGCATCGGTATCGTACCAATATTCCTTCCTGCCTACTGCACCTTCTTCAATCACATTGAGTTTCTCTTTGGGTATGCAAAGAAAGCGTTTCAGCGGTATTATGTTGAGTCGAGCAACCGGGATTTATTGCCGTTTATTGTCGAAGCATTTCGCCACTTTGAGAACATTGACATGACAAGGCTGCTCGAGGATTGTGGCTGGTTGAAGCAGGGTGGCTTTAACCCCGTTGGTTCGCGATCACCAGGGGGACGCCCTCCTCCTGAGATGCACTACGATGCACACGCACTTGAAGACAGTTTTAACATGTTGGGCTACCAGACGCGAGACTAGAAAGCAGGAAAAGAGTTTATCACTCGTGCTTGATCGTTTACCTAATTAATATGCCTCAATGCGTTGCATTATTGCACGCGACCTTTCTTACTCGTGCTCGAAGTCGCGAAGGTTCTCCATGTGCTCCGTTGGGTTGGCGATGTCGTTTTGATCAGGAAGCTCCATGTCACGTATTGACGCTTCAATTGAAGCCTTTCGTGCTGCCAGCCCCACTTCATGACTGTCCAAGCGAAGGCCGAACGCCCTCAGGTCCTGCCGAAGCACTGCGTATTTGGCCAAAGCTGAATTCACACAGTCGAGCGCCGTGTGGGATGATCGTCGCATTCCAGCGAGATGTTCCTCCATGCGCGAGTTGTTTGCACTCAGGGGATTCAAAATGCGTCTTGGAGGTGGTGCGGCAATGACAGCATCCCAGGTGGAGCGGTCGAGGTTGCGTGTGACTTTGTTAACCCACATGCGTCAAATAACAGCTTCGCCATCGAAGCTGTCGTCCAACCGTGCATGTAGCCGTTCTACATCACAGAGAAGCTTCGGCTACTGCACCTGCTCGATTGGCACTGAGTGGCCGAATGCAGGCATTCATGAAGTTCTCGCGATCTTCGGCCTTTTCTATCGCGCTACCATACTCGTAGACAAACAACTTGATGGGCTCACCCTGCAAACATGGAGCCATGTATTCCAGGAATGATCTGACCTTGCCGTGTCGACAACGTGACGCTTCACCTTGAACTGCATCATTTTAGTTCAGTGGTCCACGGAAGGGGGCTGAGTTGACCAAACGCCGTCCGTCTTGACAGCTCTTCATTTCATGCGAGGGCTGGAGTTTATCCAAAATAGCCTGAAACGAAGAACCACCAGCCACGAAGTTGTCAAGAACGTCGCCAGAAGCGTCCCGTTGCGTGATGGTCGTTTTCACGAAATGTTTCACTTCCAGACGATAGAGGTCCGAGCTCGCAGGCTCGTACACAGTGCTTCGCACTGGCGTACGAACTCGCTCTGGATATGGCGAATCCCGTACGCGTTTCGGTGGCGTCCGCGCAGTTGTCGTCGTGGCGGTAGGACTAACACCTTCGGAGGTGCTCGCAGCTTGACCTGCCATCGTCGAAGAAGGAAGGAAAGTGGCTGGCGGTGGCAGAATATCGGAAATCCTCATATATAGCATATGCTGTATCAGGGTCAGTCAATTGACCGGCGATTGGGCCCGGCGATTCAAAGAACCGCCGGTGGAAATTATGAGTAGAACCCACAATAACCGCTACCCCAAATCGAATGCAAAGAGTGGATCCGCTGGTAATTTCCTTCACCAATTTTCGAGCTCAAATGAAGTCCTCCACACACATACTTGCTGAGATCAGCCCCAAACTGCATGTGTTCGTTGTCACCTTGCCCTGTTACTTACTTTTGTACATGGACGTGCATCCGTTCAATTGGACTAGGTATCTTGTCAGCGATCGACTGGTATCCGGGCAATTAGCGTGGTCCGCACCACAGTAGGCGTCAATGCGTAAAGGCAATACATCATCTTTGTGTCGATACACTAATCAATACGTCCGCGTAGCTCGCCGGTAACGTAGTACTCGCCTCGCACAGTCATAGTTTTCTTTCGTGTACGAGCTGCTGTATCGTGCGAGACTTCGCACAGTATTTGCAAAATCAGGTCTGGTGCATGTCACTAAGTATTGCAAAGCTCCAATACATTCTCGAAACGGAGTGTCCGGGTCATTTACTTTACTTTGATATTGGTCCATGGGCGGTAGCCTTTCATTCTGCTACATTGGCAATACACTTGGGCGCACGTCCGCCACGTCAAACCGCTTCAGTACACGGTTGACGTACGCCGTCTGTGAAATACAAAGCACATCACTAGGTACATCATTGCTAGAATGTGCTTACCACGACCGAGATTCTTGAGTGCGACTTCGTGTTGAGGTCCTCAATCACTTTCTTGATGTCTTCCTTTTCCCAGCAATTAGAAGATCCTCTACGTACTGTCACCGTTGACAGAGTCCCACGTCAAAGATACATTGCGTAAATCCAATATTCATGAAGTGTATGATACCACAATCGTGAAGCTTGCTTTAAGCCATATAGACCGTTCAGCAACTCACAAACTCGATCTAAACCGTCATTGAAAAAATTAAGCTGTTCCATGAAAATTTGGTCTCCCTTTAGCACTCCGTTTAGAAACGCCGTGACAAATTCCACTTGGTAGCACTCGTCTCCCATAAGAAATGCCAAGATCAACAACAATCTCACAGTCTCTATGCGAACAACGGGGGAGTAAGTATCAACATAATCGACTCCATATTTCTGTACACAACCTTTGACCGCCAGTCGACGATCTAACTTCCCTTTTCATCGAGCTTGGCGCGCAATGCCCATATCGACCATAAAATATTACACGAACCTTCTGACTTGTCAATCAATCTCCAAGTGCCGTTAATTTTATGAGCCTGCGTTCGTAACTTCATTGCAGCAATATATTGATCACGGTAAGAAGACACTAATGCTTCGTCAACGGACGGGTTACCAGTCAGAAATTCCATAAGCTCGAGTGAAGCCATGATGTAGTCTTTCAAGCGTACATTAGGTTGTCGTTTACGCTATGACCGACGAAGTCCGCATAATATCTTGTTTCATCTTCGTTGTTGGCTACCTCCCCGAGGCTGAGCATTTTCATTGCGCTCACTCCACGACCGAAGCTCGTCTGCAGTTGACATCCTGATCATCTTCAGACTCATTGCTCGCCACTCTCATCGAATCTGCACAACTACCATTTCGCGCAGCTTCTTCCACCGAACTGACAGCCTCAGTACTCTGTACCTGCTGCCCCGCTGTATCATGCCTATCTCGAGTTGCTCTCCCACTAGCTGCATCGTTCAACACATCAAGAACAATGTCGCCAGCTTTCTCACGACTTTCTTGTTCAGCCACAATTTCCACAGGCAACGAAATGAAAGGGAACTGAGGATAATAGCCTTCTCCGCTCTTCAACGGTGGAGTAATGTATGTGCACTCGACTGTAACATCCTCAGGGAATTTAGCATCCCGTAATTTAATCATTTTGCCACTTCGTCGGTTCAGTAGTCGGTATCCGTGTCCAGTCCACGGGAATCCAAGAAAAAGTGCAGGTTCAGCCTTAGCTGGATGTTTATTCTTCCACACTTCTTTCGGCACGAACACATATTCAATGCAGCCGCACACCTTCAGTTTGATATGTCACGCTTCAGTCCTGTCAGTTTTTCCGCCAGCGTCATTCCTTTTAGGGCTCTAGTCTGACTTAAATTATCTACCCCCACCACGTATCGCTGTACTTCTGGCCACATCATCATCGGCAAGCTGGCTGCATGCATATCAGCACGCATCTTGTTCACGAGCACTTCGTTCTCTTTTCAGCCAAATAGTATTATTGTGGCGTGTACGCATAAGTAGTTCTTTGCCAAGCAAATTTTGTCTCAGTGCTAACGTACTCTCCTTCACCATCACTCGCGAACCGCTCAATCTTCTTTCCTTGAGCCACCAGCTGTGCCAACAGCCGCTGTGAGTTGCATGCTGTCTTACTCTTGTGGTTGAGAGGGTAGCACCACTTGTATCTTGAACCCTCATCGTGGATCAGTTGAAAGAAGCGTATATTTCCAAGTCCCGACACATAGTTTCCCATATCACACACATCTGACGTCAGTCGTTGAAATCTCACTGTCATCATTTTGCTCGTGGCATCCCCAAACGACATGCTTATCCGCTTCGCCGACATGCAGCTATGACACTTCAACTTCGTTCTCCGATATTCGACGGGGATATACATTCCTCTGCACGACACCATTATTCACCATGAACTTAAGATATGCTTCATTGAGGATATCCAGACGTTCGTGTCACCTCATGGGCGGACTGGCGTCTACATTCACCATTGCCATCACCACTACACTACAATGTCTAAGCTCCTATCGTTAGCCGAAAGTGGGTCCCATGATAGATAAACCCCATTCATTTTCCATCTCGAGTCAAGTATGCTTTCTTAGGAAATACATTGGGCGGGCTCAGCGACAGGTCCCAGCCGGTGTTCAACAATAGGCCAGAACTCAGCAAATTAACAGGCCCAAAATGAGAAAACTCCACGATGTCCAGGTTCAATGTCTTTGTGTTCCGGCTTAGAACATCAATCGCATCAATCACTATATATCCAGACTTAACCAACACTAGACCTCTTATCGCTATCTCTTCTACTCCTCGCAGGGCCAATGTAGTTCCCGTTTCCAGGCGAGGGAGAAGGCGGCTGCGATGTCCAAGGCAAATTCGATACTGGTTTATGCTTAAGTCCGATCCCATCCTATCTACCCATCCTTCGATCCAGATATCGTCCCATCTGTACCTACCGGCTCTGTAGCCCCCCCTTTACCTCCATTATGGCGTCATCCATACCCCTGTTGTGCTGTACTCACTGGATCCGCAACTTGACCTCGGATCCAGAGTTGGAGTCTCAGATCCAGATCCATCAGATCCCAGATCCAGATCCGGATCCACTTGATTCCAGATCCAGATTTGGATCCACTTTATTCCAGCCCCAGATTCACTTTGCACCGATGTTCTTCTTGTCACCGACGTCCGCTCTCCCCGCGCTTCTCGTTTCTCTCTCAGTGTAGGTCACCTAGATACTAACATGTCGACTATTCGCGTTTCTTGAAATGCACTTTACCACTGACATTCTAGCTATGGCTACGGGAAGTGTGATGTTGGGGTATGGTGGTCTGCTCGTTAAGCAAAAAGCCTTGTAATTAAAGCGAACTGCGTCGTTGTAGATCGATCGTTGGCTGCCTTCTTTCAGAAAAAAACAATATGCTAGAATAGGAGCGTCTTCATATTAACGTCTGCCTTGCGCTGATGCTCAAACTCCACGAGAAGTATCAGGTAGAGCCACGACCAGCCCCCCCCCAGCTTAGGGTCGCTTCCTTGTGCAGTTTTGATTACAAATTGGTGTCTGTTGCCAGCCCCACAGGGTTGGTACTTGCAGGGGGTTGGTGGTCTAGTCCTCGCTCTCTCGATGGGTCGCTTTTTCCACCAGTCTCTGGCCTAGTTATGATTGGTACATCGGTCGCTAAACCGTATAGCAATACACTCCGCCACCGCTTTCCCGGTTAGCCCCTTCGTACCGTTGACCTGCGCCCGCGCTTTTATCCACTTGACGAGTTAGTGCAATGACTGGTCCTGGGCCGTAGCACCAACATAAGCTCTTTGAAACTCTCTTCTTCATCAATTTCAAATCGTCATGTCAAATGTCTGCTCTACATCGACCTTCTTTTACACTGACTGCGGCAAAGACCAATTTGCCTGCAAGCAGCAGAAAGCTCCGCAAGCAAACTTATGGTACAGGTTACATGAATCTGATCGGCCACCTTGCAGTCAAGCACCCCAGCTACGCCGAGCTGTACGAAGGCAGCACACAGATAATCTGGAAACCCATGACTTTATGGACGAGGACAGTGGAGATCTTTAAGTGGATGGAGTGGATCGTCGCTCGGAACACCGCTCCCACGGAAGTCAACAATCGGTGTGCGCGTGCGTTGGCTGAAATTAAATATAGCATGAGGCGACTAGGCTACACACTTTCATCGGATCCAAACAACCAAATTAGTGCAATATGGAAGTGTTTTGTGCCGGAGTAGCTGGCGTATAAGTGGACCAAGAAATCGTGCGTTATATTCATCAGTGTATGAGGCAATAAAAATTATGAAACTTCTCTCGATTTCACTGTTCTTCGAATATTTATATCCAAAGTTTTTACGATGATCGAGAACCGTTAAGGACCCTGTATAAATACGCAATTGGACAGATCTGTGATTAGCTGAAACTTTCTTAACTACAACGGCCATATTAAAATGGCAAAGAATCGAAGATATTGGTACCGACATTTCCCTGTCATAAGGGCACACCCAAATGCATGTAGGGTTAGGGTTATAAAATACGTGTTCAAAACGTAAATGCAGTCGTACTTACACAAATCATAAGTGTACTGCACTTAAAGCCGATTATCACATTCAGCGACTGGACGGACTCGGCTGAAGCGGCGAGGCGTGTGCCGACTGCTCGACCATCACGTCGACTTGACGCCTGTGCTTTGGAGAGCCCGTTAATGGGTAGGCTGGCTCGTTACTCTACGAGTGTGGTTGATGGGGTGTGTCTGTGATATTGACAGCATGCTGCAGCGTTTTGTGTGATCTGGCTACTATTAATTAATAATGTTTGGCGGTTACGCCAATATGGCGCCTGCGCATAAGAGGTCGTATCGATGGGTGCGTTGGCTCACTGCGGTAGAGTACGTAACTTATTTTCATGCGAGTATACTTTTCGTGCGGGGGGCTTATGCTTATGCTCCCTCCCCGTCGGGGTCATGCTTTACTCATCTTGCTTCTGTCTAGCTTCTTCTTCCTCCGTCGGCTTCATCTTGATTCTGAGCCACTCGCTTTTCATCCGTACTTACGGGATGGGCTACTGTAATATTTGCCCTTATGACAAGTACAAGTCGTACTTAAAGAATAATCTCATCCAATTGGTTGTAATTGGATTGCCCTTATGACATGAATGGCCCTTATGACAGGGAGATGTCGGTACATTCTATCCCAAAATGGTGAATATTGGCCCAGTCGGCCTTGAACGACATTCAAACGATCTCACACGAATGTTGACCTAGGTAGCATCGAACAACACTCAAGTAACCTAGTGCAGAATGCTGACCCTGGATAATGACCGCCACAATGCCTGAAGATCGTCCATGATCGCTAGCAGGTCGACCACTAACGCTGTTAGAGGAAGTTTTATGCAATATGTATCGACCGGATATTATCAAGTGATACACCACGACAAACGTTGATGAACATCTAGGTTAGTGGCGATATCTCATCAACTACTTGAAAGTTGAAAATCCGATTTAGATATGTCACGTCAAGGACAACTCAGCGCGAAGTCATTGCGGCTATAGAATCCTATAGAGACAACTTTTGTCGCGAAATGTGGTGAAGAGTTGGATAGTTTCATGTCTCATAGGATTTGACGAAGATATCGAGAGATGTCTCGGTTCGGTACTATGCCAACTAGACTGGCACCAAAATCACCAGAGCAAACGGATTTGATTGTTCGGATCTGATGAATATGTGTAGAGTTTTCTAGGAGCTTACAATCGAACATAGTGTTTATGCGACAATGCAATACAATTTGTCAAAGGATTAAACAACTGCGAGAGGAGATGCTAATAGGTATACAGACAACGACGGAGAAATCCGACAGACAGAAAAATCCGACAGCTTACCACATCAGCATTCAAGCTCCATACAAAAATGAAATCACATTTTAACCAATCAATTTGCACTGTAAGTCAACTTTAAACCAATGGCCTGTAAAATGTTTTCCATGGACAGCAGCTAAAACCATGAGGATCGGCAATAAATTCTACCTGTCATTCTGCAATGAAGCGCGTCGAAAGGAGCTTCACAGTCCGACAGGAGCGCGAGGCGCTTGCAGTCGTAGAGCGTGTCGGAGTTACGGCCACTTAGCGGCAACTCGGGATTGCACGACCCACGCTCTACGACTGGAAGAAACAGGCGGCCGCGATCCAAGCGTTCAAGGGGCACGCAACCTCGAAGACGTTGAAAGGTCAGGGACCTAGGGAGACTTTTCCTGGCGCCTCTGACCTGTTGACGTACATGAAGGACGTGCTGCGCGAGTAAGCGGTACAGTTTTTAAAGTTTTTGGTCAATATTTAATTATTCTCTCTAACTTTTGATGTATTTTCTCTAGGTTTTGTCTACTGCAGGCATGATCGAGTTCATGTGGAAGCTCTACCCAGAGTGGATGGCTTCGTATATGGCGGCGAAAACTGGCGGGGGGGCAGTGCGTTGGAATGCATGATTCAGCGGCTAGCGAATCGGTAAAATGTCTGGTTTTCATGTGAAAAATTGAATTTTATTGTATTTTTGTGTTCTTTTGCGCGATATTGTGATCGACAGCTACGGATTCTCGTCACAGAACCCGCAAGCGGCCAATAAATCAGCTGAAGATCTCGAAGAAACCCGAGCCGAGTTTGCCATCACCTTTTGGAGCAAATATGCTTCTTTTGAGGGTGGTGGCGTACTCAATGTGGACGAAACAGCAATCATGTTTGATATGCCGCCGATCAACTCCTGGGCTGGCAAGGGGAGGAAGGACTCTGCGCGGATTCTAGGCGCGAACAAGCACGCAGGTCGTATAACAGCGGTGAACACAATACGCTATGACGGAATGTTTTCGTGAACTTTCTGTAATTTATTGTGTTTTTAACTATACTGTTTGTATTTTAAAGGAAAGAGGCTGCCGATTATCTTCATCGTTCGTGGTGTTCCTGGTGGACGCATTGAGCAAGGAGAGTTTGATGAGTACCCCGACGGGCACTTCTATGCCGCCCAAGAGAATGCTTGGATGGACTCCACGGTGTGGAAGTTCTATGTAGCAAAACTTCTACATTTTGAAATAGACGAACCCGCTGTAATTCTAGTTGACAACTTTGATTATCACGTTTCGAACAAAAGACAGCAGCTCGTCGCCGAAGAGGCTAATGCCACGGTGGTCCCACTCCCACCAAATAACACTGGTGTTTGCCAACCACTTGATGTGGGGTCATGGAACCATTAAAGGCAAAGATTAGAAATAGTCCTTGTAGAAGAGCTGGCGGGAGCGCAAAAGAAAAGCGTCTCCGTGCTATTAATTCTACGATTAACGCTTGGGATGCTTAAAAAAGGAGACGATAACTCGTTCTTTCAAGAAAGGAATTCCGCAGTGTCCAGAAGTCACGGTCTGAAATACACACCCTTTTCTATCAATCATATGTTTTGCGGATGTTTTTTTGTTTTTTCATCCATATTTTATCCAATCAAATGTGATGTCGGATTTTTTTGTCGGGAGAGGTGTGCGCCCAGATAGTATGGAGGATGGCATTCAGTGGTGTCGGATTTTTCCGTCGTTGTCTGTAATATGTATGTCAATAAACGAAGTGAGCTTTATTTACAAGAAGATATCCTGCAGGAGAGCAGGAGATGATTGGTGTCGAGGCCCAGTGAGCCTGTTACTATAGTACACTGTATTAGATATTAAATACCATTCTAGCAGATATGACAAGGTCTCAGATAATTGGTCATCATCACCTGTTGGGTACATCGTACCATTGAGAAAAGAGGCTACTTCAACTGGTGGGTGCGATGCTGATATTATAGAGTTTTGGTCGGCTGTATTTGTAATTGTAGATCCTTAACTCTAAAAATCCTTCTACACTCCTGGACAGAATATTACGGCCACCCGTGTTTTTGTGCTTATAACTTTTTTTCTACTGTGAGTTGGTGCTTGCGATTTAGATATGCGCTGTAGACACTTCAGAAAAGCATACTTACGATGAGAAGTTTGAAAGTTTGCGCTGCAAAAGGAGGCTCACATACAAAAAACCGTGTTGTGGGGTCGGACACAATATATGACTAGTTTCATACATACAAACTTCAAGTCAATTATTATGAAAATATTGTACCGTTAATTAGGCACGCCTCCACTACCACTAGACTGGCTAGCTGTAGGCGCTCCCACCGCGATCTACTTGTGCTCGAGCTTTCATTCGACAGCTGGATGGGTCAAGGAACATCCCTGATCGAGGCTGAGCGGCGACGGATCGCCGGATTAAGCGAGGGTGGCTTTAGCATCACGGCTATTGCCAAGAAGACCGAGCGCTCGAGTGAATATGTACGGCGAGCGCTCGAGACAGGGTACGGACCGGTGCCGCACAGCAGATATGAAACTCTAGATGGCTGACCCGCCGGATTGTTCGCAAGCCTGCTACCGGCGGCTACAGCTCTACGCGCCTAAAGGAGGGGGCTCGTGTGCTTGCTTGGCGCGGACGATTCGCCGCCTTCTGGCAGGTGTCGACTGGCTGAAATACGCCAAGATGGACAATACACCGCCCCAAGCAGCACAAGATTGCTTGCCTAGATTGGGCCAAGCGCGCGATTGTCCAGCCGGGCAAGTGGCCTCAGATCGTCTTCTCTGACGAGAAAAAGTTCAACCTCGATGGTCCAGATGGTATGTGCCGTTACTAACGCGACATACGGCGACCGACAAGACAGACTGTGCGGTGGCAGAATGGTGGTGGATCGGTCAGGGTATGGGGAAGCTTCAGCACAGCTGGGAAGTCGAAGCTCGTGGTGCTTCAAGGACGGCAAGCGTCGAAGCACTACGAGTACACGGTGCCGGAGTACAGCGCCTCCATCACGGCTTGGTCAACATCTACCAGAAGGATAACGCCTACATCCAACGCTCCAAGTTGATAACCGAGTTCTTCCAGGAGGAAGGCATCCGCGTCCTCGATTGGCCTGCCCGTTCACCGAATTTGAGCCCCATCGAGAACGTCTGAGCCATGATGGCTCAGATCGTGTACCACAATGACAAGCAGTACGATAGCGTGGCCAATCTGACAGCGATAGTTCTTGTGACGTGGATGGCGCTTGACCTCCCATACGTACGAAAGCTCGTGGACTCGATGCCAGGATGATGCATCTAAGTCATTGCGAAGCAGGGCAACACCACGCACTATAAGCAAATAATGAAACAATATTTTCATTACAATTGACTTGACGTTTGTATGTATGAGACTGGTTATATATTGTGTCCGACCCCACAATACGTTTTTATGTATGTGAGCCTCTTTTCGCAGCACAAACAAACTTCACAAACTTATCATTGTAAGTATGCTTCTCTAAGAGTGTCTACAGGAGATATCAAAATAGCAAGCGCCAACTCGCAGTAGAGAAAAATGTTATAACAAAAAAAGCGAGTGGCCGTAATATTCTGTGCAGGAGTGTAAGAGGCCAGCTGCTGCCGATCGTCTTTAGTGCTCACAGTTCTGCTGTCCAGTGAAGGTATTGCGCTTAGCACGCGATGGCACAAATTTGGCAGACAGGAATGGTCAAGGATTCCGTGTGTCGGGACTCTCCTATGCATTGGTATTTCTAAGGACTTCGAAGAATGCGATGTGCAGGTCTCCGACCATGCACAGAAGTCTCGACAAAGCCAGGGCTGTCCATCGTGGTGATTCTGTCGGTACAGCCACCACCACGACCACGGAGGTGCCTGGGAGTAGGGGCGCGGGATCACATGAATGTATTTTTTATCTCCCGTGAAATTTGGGGTTCTAGCTGACTTTAAAGCAGCTCTGGTTATCCTCGAAAATAGTATAACAGTAAACACCAGTTCTTGAAGGAGGAGTTTCAGGAATATCATCTCTTGTATGCAGTGGCATAAGACAATGTATTCTGCCTCGGTTGTTGAGAGAACTACAGTGTGGTGTTTGCGTAAGATCCATGAAATTGGAGTGTTAGCTAGCATAGTCACATATTCGCAGACCGAGCGTCTCATTTCGGGACAGTCGGTATAGTCAGATTCACTATATGTGGTCAAGGTATCGGCTAGATTGTCGCGTGTGACATCGAGTGATCCACCAAGTAGGAGGTCATAGTTCTTCGTTCCTGATAGATACTGAAGCCCTCTGACGACTGCATTCAGGTGTTCCATTCTTGGATTAGCTAGGAATTGGCCGACCTTAGAATGCCATGTCGCGTGCCTACCTTTGAAATACTTATATCACCTACTGTTTGGCAATATGAAATATTTGTATATCGTCTTTCTCGGTCTCACTGCTAGGTTGGCTGGTTAGGGATTTAACGTTCCGTTCTGCTGAAGTTGCAATTGGGTATGGAATATATTAGCTGAAACGGTCAAGAACCTTCATATCGTACTAGTACTTGTGTTGGTGGCTTAATATCGTTACGATCACGTTGAATGGAGCCGACACAATACCCCCCCCCCAAAAAAAACTGCCATGGAGAATCGCTTTCATCAGGGCTAACTTTAACTCACTGACGAGAGCTGAGTGAGCACAATGATCAAAAGACACTGCAATGAAGTAGGTGATTTCATCACTAGACACAGCTGTCATTAATAAATTTGTGAAAAGAAAAACCACTGACAACGTTTGATACCGCTTGATTCAACTCATACAGACTGTTAATAAGTTTGCACACAGGGTGCTCTTTACCCGGGATACTGAAACCTTGCGGTTGGGTCATGCAGATTGTCTCCTCAAGAAAACGGTTTAGCAAAGTCGTTTTGACACCCATTTGGTGTATTTCGAGATCGAGCAAGGCTACATTCGTGAGTAGAAGACCATACCCCAAAACCTCCGACCTCCGACTTCGCTCCGACCTGCACACAGAACGTGCGGATCGGAGGGGGGTCGCCTCTATAACTATCACCCTGCTACGCGCTCCGCGCGAACCCAAAAAACGGCTCGCTGCGCTCGCTGGCGACAGAACCCTAAGCCCGCTGCGGCTCGCACGCGTTGCCTCCGTTTGGTAGGTCACATGATCAGCATCAAACTGACTGGCGCAAAGAATAACCAATATGGCCGTGAAGAACTTCGGTACCTTCATGAGTCTGGGGATGCTACTATTTGCCCGGTATTAGGCACTCGGTGGGTATACAAAGCAGCTTCGAGTTACGGTACGAGCTCTGGAGATCCGGCACTAGCAACATCGCGTCACAGCGGGATCACTTCAAAGATGATGTCGGAGGTCATAAAACAAGCAGCAACACAAGCAGGCCTCGACCCAACACGGTACTCGATCCACCCCGTCAGGATTGGAGGGGCTAGGGAGCTTTTGAACGCGGGTGCTGACCGCCCGGTGATCAAGGTGCTAGGCAGGTGGCTTTCGAACGCTTTTGAAGAATATCCGGTGCTGTCGGCAGAAGGAGCGCGTGGCATTGCTCGGTTAATGTGCTAGTCCGAGTGGTGAAGCTCTATCTATGTCTCTTTCGAGCGTGCAGCACGGTGAGCGGGATACGTGCTTCGATGTTGAGTTCGCCGACCCAACAAGGGGGCGGAAACTCCGCCGACAGCAAGTTGCGATGCTGGGAACGCACGGTAACTATGACATTTGACAAAGTGTCACATCCGGATTTGGCCCTTGTGATCGCAATTCTTTACGCCGGTGCTGTTGTTCCTATCCGCTATCAGCTGATGAACTCCCCACAACGAATGCTTCAAAAAGATCGTGCTGAAAACTGTTCATACGAACAAGTGGAAAGCGCTGTACTCTTACAACAGACGGTTGGACGGGTATCAACGGCAAGAGCGTCATCAACAACGTGTTAATCATCGGGTCTGATACCTACATTCAGGAGTTCGTTTACACTGGCGCAAATTCGCACGATGCTCCAATTCTCGCGGCGGATATCAAGCGCATCATGACGACATTATCGTTCGTCAAGATCTCGGCCATGGGGACGGACAATACCGCTACCAATCGGCTGGTATGGTCCACGCTTCAGAGAGATTATCTGCATGTGTTTTCCATGGCTGCATCTCGCATGTTCTGCACTTGACAGTGAAGGACATTGTCGCCAAGTCGAAGTGGCTCCAGGTGCTGCACACCAGCTGTCGGAAGTTGGTCAGGTTCCAAGAAACAACAGCAGTTATGGCATGAGCTACGTCGTCTATCAAAGACGGCACTGATCACCAACATCATTATTGTAAAGCATATGTCACACCGAACATATTCCCGCCCAAAGGTCCCGCGCAAACGATCAGTCGAGACGCACAGAGCTCAAACCCGCCCGCTGGCGCGGGTGCTCATTTACAAAAAAGCCCCGCAGCCCCCTCAGCCCTACCTAAAACCGTCGCTAGCCATTTCAGCCAGTCCTGCGCATCCGGGTCGAGCCACCGCGTCGTCGGCGACGTCGTATGAGTATAACGTCGCCGACAACACCGACTACAGTCACGATACGGTGGTGGCGGCATGCCTCACGGAGGAGGAGGCGGTCGCGTGGTGCCGGCGCGTCGGGCTCCTCGCGAACGGCATGGCGTGCCTGATGTGCGCTAACGCAATGCGGTTGACCGGGTGGGGGCATCGGCAGCGCTGGCGCTGTGGCAGGTCGAGCTGCCGTCTTGAGCTCAGCACAGGAGCCAACTCGTTCTTCTTCGGCTCGCACGCCAAGCTCCGGCAGCTCGTATGGTTATGCGTGACGCAAGTGCCGGCGCGGTCGGCCACAGAGTTCACCGCCGCTTCGCCCACGACCATCACGCAATGATATGTGTGACGAGGTACGCTCGAATCTCAGGCCCAGCAGACCTTTCGCTCGGCCGCCGTACCCCCTCCGCATCCATCAAAATGGATGGTGATTGGAGCCAGCTGGTTATGTGACAACTCGACTCCGCCGACTCGTCCCCACCATGACTGGCAGCTCAGCGGAAAACCGTTCGCTGAGTCATCAGACTCTCAGCAGAATCCCGTTGACTCTCAGAGGAGGACAGTGAAGGACACTCTGAGTTATTTCGAGGCTCAGCGGAGTCTCTCTCAGTCCATGAGGACTCAGCATGGTGGTGGTGGACGTTTGGAGACGCTTCAGTTGGTGACTCCGCAGTAGCTCAGAGGCTCAGAAGCGGGTTGAGCGATGGGGCGCTGGGAACAGTCGCTGCGAAGAGGCGGTCATCAACTGATGACTGACCACAAATCAGGCTCAACCCATGTCCGAACCCATATGACACACTGTCTCATCCCCGTGACGCACAATCTTAGACCAATCAAAAGTGTGGAGTGAGAGATAATCACGAGTCTACCGACATGTAATCACGGGTCTGCCGACATGTGATCAGAAGCTTGCTGACAGGTGATCACGGGATTGCTGACGCCACGAGTGACTTTAACGAGGCTCAGCCAATCGCTGAGCTCAGATCCAAGTGGAGACGCTGAGCACCGCAGGTTCCTGAAAGCTAGGACAACGCTGAAAAGCCGCGCGCCAAAGGGACTGCGGGCCGCTCGCCATAATATCTTTCTGTCTTTGTTTGGGTGCGCTC
>KZ985410.1:101785-118079 GCA_000687305.2 Phytophthora rubi
CCCTGGATCAAGACCGGCTCAGCTCGAGCCAACTCTCGGAGCCACCCTAGGTCGGGGGGCGAGTGAAGACCTGTGTACGCGGCTCTCAGCTGGAGCCGCCTGGAGGAAGAGGAGAAGCAAGGGAGACTGGGTCTGCAGTCTCGGAAGAAGCAGACAAGTGCGTGTGGAGTCGTGTCTACATAAAGAAAACCCCGGGGCAAATCGGGTCAAGACACGTGCGAGCGAAGGCCTGTTGAGCGGGGAGCCGGCTTCGTTTGGAGGACATCCAAGGACGACTGGACAAGGAACAAGTGGACGTGGTTGGCTGACGTCTGGGCCCAAAGCGTAGCCCCAGCAAGAACCGTCAAGGGGATCGCAAGGGAGGCGCACACGCCGCGTCAAGCCAAGAGTCCGAGCTCGGAGGTGTCGACTGAGTCTTCGTCGGGTCCAGCTGAAGTCATTCAGCTGAAACTCTGAGACTCTGAGACCCCCTGAGTTTAGGCCCAAGGTTTGCTGATTCAAGTTTAGCTCAAGGTATATTCTGGACGCTGGGAAGTTGCCCGCACCTCACCACATATGCGTACGCCAGGGACGTGTGAAGCGCGGAAATGCTCCGCTGCGACATGAAGGTAAGTAATTACGTCGCCCACGACCATCACGCAATGATATGCGTACGCCAGGGACGTGTGAAGCGCGGAAATGCTCCGCTGCGACATGAAGGTAAGTAATTGAATTATTACGGTACTCAAGTTTTATATTAATATTTTACTCTGCCGAACTTTAGATGGGCGGCGTCGGTCATGTAGTCGAGATCGACAATACCAGCCTGCGCAAGAAGAAGTAGTACAACAGGGGTAAAAAGCACCCCGACTTTTGGGTGTTCGGTGAGGTCGATAGAGCCACCAAGAAGTGGCTCGTCAAGGCAGTCTTCAACGACCGGACGAAGCCGTTGCTATCCGCTGTCATAAAGAAGCATATTCATCCCGGATACGAATCTTATTACTACATCACTTCTGCGCGTTTTGTTTTACCTCTAACGTACTGTACGTCCGTACACTCATCATGTCGGATATGTGGAAGGCATACGTGACCATTGTCATGCGCGGCAAGCACAAGGGCAAGGTCTACTCGCTGGTCAACAACCGGGGGAGGCGGTACCAGCACGTGGGTCAACCACACCAAAACATTTCGCGATCCTGAAACGGGCGCACACAATAACCGAATTCAAGGTGTGTGGGGGGTTAAAATAAAGCAGCGGATGAAGTCGACCAGGGTCATAGCCAAGACCATGGTGGCCGGCTACCTAAACGAGTGCTTATGGCGGTCATGGCTGTTATGGTATTTCCGCGAGAAGGCCAGCAAGGCCGATTATTTCCACGGCCATACCATCCCCATCCGTAAGGGCTACCCTGTGTAACGTTAATAAACTTCAACGTGCTCATCTGATATGCGGTACGGTATCCAGTGTTAGAAGATGTATCAGATGAGGAGGAATTAAACTGGATAAGTAGATTGCCCCGATTTGTCAAAACGTAAGTAGGTATCTGCTTCTGGGTAAGTAGAAATAAAAGAAAAAAATAGCACGCCAAATTTAGAAGCGCTACTGATCTATTTTTTCAAAGTCGTAAAAAAAGAATCGTAATCTTTTACTCGCTTTTATAAAACGACTTCCAGCATCTTATGACTCGTAAAACTTAACGATTTTTAACGACACGTAGCGACTCGTAAATATTACGACTCATAATTTACACAAGTCGTAGCAATTTACACCTCGTCGCATTTTACGAGTCGTTCCCATTTACGACTTGGTGCAATACAAAATCGTACGACTGTATTTATTTATAAGTTGGTATCACTATATACGCATTTGGCGCCACACCTTCCCAGAGCATACGTGTCAGGCTGTTAGCAGTTGCACGGTCTACTTTAAGGCACTTTCGAACTCGCTACGAAACCACTTCCAGCTCTTGCTATCATCCAAACGTGGGAATGTCTCTCATTCGTCAATTTGCGTTGTTCTGCTGACAAGTCCCTGGCACTCACTAGCTCTACTGTCCGCACCACCATTGGCAACCATGTCCGGATCCCACGAGGCTACGCCGGCTTCTGTGTCGTCTGCAAGCGATGGTCCTGATCGCGCCGAGGATACTTGTCCAGATTCTCTTCAGGCTATATCATGCGACTGACAACAGGAGGTTTATCCGATTGGATCGGACGCAGCACCTACGGTTGACTCCCTCGGACATGCAGCTTCAGGCGCTGTTACAGTGATCTCGCAGTCCAGAGATGACTCCACATCGGAGCAACATGCAACATCAGCGGATATGGAGAAATCTACTACCTCCCAAGAAACGGCATTATTCTTCAGTTCTGTCGAAGATGCCGACGTCACGATTCTTCGCGAGATGGGGCTGCTCAGGCGTGAGCTGGAGGTCGGTTCTGATCGCTGCGATTTGGCCACGAACGGCCAAGTATCAGATCATGGTCGTAACTTGGCGCCTGTGTTGTTCGACTCCCGATCAGCGTTGTAGTCGCGTTGTAGGGAGTTTGCTTGTCGAGCCGGCTTTTCTCTCCGAGTCGCGAACAATAGCTAGCATAAAGAGACCCAGGAAGGCAATTCCAAATACGCTTGCAAGTTGCTGAAGAGTCAACAGCAGCTAACACGAGAAAGTAAGGCCAATTGCCCCTTCCACTTCACAGTGTACGGGATTCGCGACCAATGGAAGCTTACCAAGATGTGCCTCGCCCATGACCACTACCGATACGCCGGGTTTCAAGAGGACACATTCGTTGAAGGGGAGCTTGCTGACAACACTGTCCGACAACGTCAGCGTGATATGTCATTTACCGTGCTTCGTGGTATCGTCGAGCGAGAGATGCTCCCAGCCTACGGTGATGCTTGGGCAACAGTAAAAGGGAAATCTATAATCGATTTTCTCATGTCGAAGCAGATCTCGACGAATCGTCAAACCGCATCAAAAATCAAACGTCAACTGCTCGAGGTCTTACGCTGTGACATGGCTGAGAGCTACCAGAAATTGGAGTCGTTCTTGGTTGCGAACGTGCAGCAAAACCCCAAGTCTCACCACAGCTTTGACAAAACCGATGATGGTCTCTTTCGGTGGGCGGACTTTTTTTTCAAGTTCGTACCTACTTGCTGTACGGTTTTGCCGACATGTCATTGGTGTGGACGGCACACGTATGAAAGGCGACATGAACAAACGCGGTGTATTTCTGCTGGCTACGACGAAGGACTTGAATGGGCATATCGTGGTTTTTGGGTTAGCTTTGGTGGGCCAAGAAGACTACTCCAACTGGCGTTGGTTTCTGGAGGAGATGAAATTGGCACTGAACGTCGTTGAGGATATGTGGAATCCGGCGTTTGTGTCAGACCGCCAAAAGGGTCTTCTGGCATCGGTGACTGAGATATATCCGCATAGTGGCCATCGGTATTGCGTGCGTCACATCATCTCAAACATTGAGAAGAAGGGATCAGTTCTCACTCTAAGTGGACAGGCAATTATTTTTCAAATGGCTCGCAGCGAGTGCGAAAACGACAACAACTATTACAGCTCTAGACTACAAGATTCGCGTCCGCTTGCAGTGGTTTATCTGAATGAAATCGACAAGGCGCATTGGGTAACCTACGCTTTCAATGAAGCATATAACCAGCCATCCTATGACAAGGTCACTTCAAACCAATCCGAAGCTGCCAACAACTGGCTTGGAAATTCATGTAGGACGTCGTATCCGCTGCAAGCCTTTGAGCAGTACGCAATAAAAGTGGTCGAGCAGTTTGCAGCACGCCGTCGGGACGCGACCCGAGCAAAAGGTGGACCGAAATCGCCTGGAGTCCTCTCGCACTCTTCTTTAGAGAACCCCCTTCCTGAACAACTCGCCGGGGCGCCCAAGGACAAGCTGGATGGGATGCTCGCCCTGACGAAGACTCTTCACATTATGCCGTGTCTCGAGGGGCAATACATGGTGCGTTTTACCGATGTTAGCACGAGGCCGGACCATCTTCACATGTGGAGAACAGTGAACCTCCATGAGCGAGAGTGTACATGCAGAAGGTGGCAAGACGAGCGGTTCCCCTGCGTACATGCTGTCAAGGCCGCGATCCACCACGGTATGCACGTTACCGAATTGTTTGACGTCTCCACGCACACGGCGTCGGCTTACCGCAACACTTACTTTTTCCAGTTCGTCCCAGTTCTTACTGCGTCCGGTCTTAAACAAGATACATCACTCCGCATACCTGAAGTAATCGCACAAGAAAGAAGAGCTAGGTAAGAGAGGAAGAAAACCCGGTCCAAAGCCGAAGCACAAACGCAAATCTGCCCGACCTGGATCAGCAGCATCGCCCAGTATCGCCATGACTCAGTAACGAAGGCATGGCACAAGTAGGAGTAGGAGTGCGTTTTCTAATACATATATACGAATTCACTCTACATATTAACACTATACCATTCACATCGATTAACATCGCTGGATATTATAAATCTAACTTGTGGTCGTACGATCCGCACAACGTTTAATCGTACGATGCTCAAAGTAAAATTGTTACGTTAGCCAGGGAAATAATATACAACAACTTGCATCAAGTTGTATCTTAGAAAGGGGTAACACAAACTACAGCGACGCGCGAATTTTTAAAGCTTACGACGGGCTCAAAACATAATGCAACGGTGGACATAAAGTAAAATTGTACGACGGACACCAAATAGAATACACGGATAGAATTAATACAAATATTACGACCGACTCGCTATACAATTCAACGGGTACATAAGTAAAACTATACGACTCGTAAAAGTAAAAATGTACGACTCGTATATCGTTTAAGCGTACTGGGACTCGTAAATGTAATAATTAATAATAATTTAGTGTTGTTCCCTTTTTGCGGGGGCGACTGGGTTCACTATTCACAGTGCGGCAGAGGTGCCCAGATGCAATTCTCCATACATTTCTTCGTACGGGCTGCTATTCTGAGCTGGCAGTGACTTTTCTGGAGTTGTACCCCTCTTACCTAACCTATCTGAGGCCTGTGACTACGAGCACGCAACACCACCGAGGTCATAGCGGGCCGTTCTATTGAGGGACCATCCCCCCAATACAGTCCTCGCTGCTCTCTACGTCTTTAAGCCCCTTAGTGTCGGGGTTCCCTAACCGCCTGGGCCATGAGGGAGGGACTCGTAAATGTAAACTTGTACGACTCGCAAATTTTTAAAACATACGACATAAACAAAATAACATTTAGTTAAAATTATGTAAGGTAAATCTGTCGTTTAAATAAACAAGTAATGATATAAACCTTTATTTAAGTAAATCCATTACGAACGTCGATATTTTTTACGCTACTTGCTAAATTTTCACCAAACGCAACGAGCATAATCATTTATACTCGTAAGATGACGCGGCAAAACGGACACCGCGGCAGCTCTTCTTCAGCCCATGCATGCCCCACGTGCAGCGAAATGCATTCAGCGCACATGGTGTGTCTGCAGCAGAACGGCGTCACCGGGGCAGTCGGGGCTTCCATGCAAATCGGGCATGGCGATGGCTCCTCCGGGGCGTCAGTCTCCTCCTCGTCACCAGTAACGTCAATAATCCCAGGTTGGCGTTGAACTGGTGACGGTGGCACTAGTGTCGGGCTTGGGATTAGGGGTCCGTGCCACACCGACCCGGACTCGGACGACGAAGAGGTCGGTGAAGAGGCTGGTGTCGAATCCCTGGTTCTTGGTGACAGCGGGGATGGAGGCGCAGCAGGCAAGTCGCGAGGCCGAAACGGAAGAGAAGGGGTTGCGACGCCCTGACCAACAACCTGAACAGCAAGGATTGCGATCGCCTCGCGCTTTTTCTGGGAGTACAAACGGTCGTACTCCCGCTTGGCCCTCTGTGCTGCCTCCATCCGCCGTCGCCGCAGCTCTGGAAAGCGTCGTTCCAGGCAGTTCCGTTTGCCCGCACGGGCTCGGATGCTGCATGCTGCCAGGACGGCCCCGCAAAGCGGGCACGGCACCCTTGGACCAGGAGTTCTTGTGGCTCGCATCGGGAATCGATCAATGACTAAACCTACTTATACATTTTGAGTCTCTGTATTTCTTCAAAGTCTTATTCTAATTCGTTTCAGTTTCTTATTTTGTTTTTGCTTCCCCCACTTATAAGTAGGTTCTTCACCTACTTACGTTTTGACAATTCGGGGTAATCTACTTAGCCAGTTTAATTCCTCATCAGCTGAGCTGGTGAAGTAAGCTAAAGGAGCCGAGGCGGGAGTTGAAGTTTGTGAAGGAGAAGCGGATTGCGGTGACGAGTACTGGCGCTCTTTCCACCGTTTCAAACTACTCCAGGAGATTGCTGCAAGAGTTTTCAGTGCTGCTGCTTTCACCCAAGCCGCTGAACGAAAAATTTCCACCTACAAGTTTGTGTACTCATCCGTGAGAAACCGCCTTAACAACGCCAATGTGAAAAATCTGGTCTTCCTGTGTTTCAACACGAAAACGTGGATAACGAAGATATCGCAGAAAAAATCTTACAGCAAACAACAACAGTGACGAAGGTACAACCAACCAAGAGTGTATACATGTGTACTATTGATTAATGATATGTAACTTCGTATTACATTCTATTCGTATCACAGAACAGCCTTATCAAATAGCTCAGACTATTCTATAACCAAAACGGGGACCTTGTATCACAGTACAGACTCGAACTTAGGCTCGAAGTTTTCTATATCCAAAGCGTAATGGGCTACATGGTTATATATTAAATGTGTAATCTGGTTTCACTTTGCTAACATGTGTTTATTAAGAGTAATTATATAGGTTGCAACATGTGGGCACATGGGTAAACAACCCCGCAAGTGTATACTAACCAAAAACATCCGTAATATACGTAGACATGACAACTCACTCTCCGCTAGACGTGAGCCCCTCCTTACAAAAGATCCCTCGTACTGCTCAAACAAAAGATCCCTCGTACCGCTCAAACGCCATGGCACCAGTCCAGTACGACGTCGTGGTGGACGCCGACACGTACTCCTTCGCCGCGGCCATGCTCGCGTGTTCCTCCGAGGAGGGAGCGATTGCGTGGGTCATGAAGGTCGGTCTGCTGGCGCCCACAGCTGCCTGGGACAAGTGCGGGGGCGCCATGCAGCGCAACAGCACCACTGGCGCTGCAACCGCGCCACCTGCCGTACTGAGTGAACGATCCGCACTCAGAGCTTCTTCGCTCGCTCCAGCGCCCCGCTGTCGAAGCTTATCAAGATCCTCTTCTTCTGGGCCCACGGGGGGATGTGACGGAGGCCACGCAACACGTGCAGCTTAGCCGCAAGACGGCGGGCCAGTGGTACCAGTACGCGCGCGATATCTGCAGCGCAGAGATGCTTCGCTGTGACATGAAGGTATTTTTCTTAAGTTGCTGTTTATTATTTTAAGTTTCTAACTAATTTGTACTGCAGGTAGAAGGGGAAGGACACATTGTTGATATAGACAAAAAAGTCTTAAGAAAAAACAGAAGTACAACCGGGGGACCAAGCACCCTGACTACTGGGTTTTCGGGGGCGTTGGCCGAACCACGAATAAGTGGTTCGCCAAGGTCGTGTACGACGACCGCACAAAACCCAACCTGTCGCGCAGTATCAAGGTGCACATCAAACCAGGGTACGTTTATCCATATTGGATTTGGTACTGTATATGTTGGCTAACGTGTTAACAATATTTGCCAGTACTCTAATTATGTCCGATCGTACGTGACGGAGATGCAGCGTTGTTGCTCGCAAGGGCACCCTCCACACCCTGGAGAACTACAGGGCTCTCGCTGGGATGCGGTACTCCCATCAGTGGGTCAACCACAGCAAGAACTTTGTTGATCCCACCACGGGTGTGCACACCAACAAGATCGAAGGTGTGTGGGAGGTGAAGATCAAGGCCAGGATGAAGAGCGAGAGGGGTGTGCGAAAGAATTTTGTTCCAGGCTACCTAGATGAGTGTCTATGGAGATCCTGGTAATTCCCCAGCGGCAAGAAGCTCACCAGCGAGTACTTCAACGGCCTCGTACAGGGCATTAAGCTGCAGTACCAATCTTAGGCTACACATGTATACATCAATATACAGAGGGTTCTTTTTGTTATTCGGTTAGTATACACTTGCGGGGGTTGTTTACCCATGTGCCAGCATGTGCAATATCATCGGTGTCCTCCCTCATCTGCTTCTGATGTTTCCGATGTCGATTGTTACGCATTGGCACGAGGGGTCAATATCGTGCTACGCGGGGTCGGATCCGACCGGGGTGCGTGTAGGTTGAGTATACTAAACAAGAGGAGGCACTGGGCGTTGGACACGGCGCGCGATGAGACCACCTGGCAGCAAACGCGCTGGGCAGGTCGGGCACGTTGCGCCATCGTCGCGTGTCTGAATGTGCGAATGCGTCCAGGGAGTGCAAAATGTACGCCTGCATCGTGCACATACCAGCCAATCAGCACCTGTGTCCAAGCAGATTGGGAATTTGGGGTCTTGCTCTGTTGCTGGTGGTTCTGGTGTGGATCTGGAGAGGTTGGAGCCGCCTTTTAGACGTGGCGGGCGGGAGCGACTCCACGAGCTGTTTGTCCTCCGCGTGAGCAGTTCGAAAGTGTACATATACCTCCATAATAGGCCGATGATCGGTCGTAAATCTGAAGCCAAGAATGTACATTACAGTTAGGACATCAAAGAACGGCAATACTACTGAAACGCACATAACACCCACACAGTGCGCGCCTCTTGACCATGAGTGCTTGTACCAGGTTGAAGTTCTCCGAAGGTAGAGACACTGCTCCGCGTTATTGTCATAGCCGCAATCTGGCATCGTAGCCAAGAAGGCTTGACGACTAGTTGTTGAGATACTCCGTTCAAGAAAGATAGCGCGTTTCAGTACTTTGTAGCCGGGTTTTACGAGTTTTTCAGTGTTTTATACGTCCTTATTCTCAAAAGAAGCAGAGCCAGCAACCGTTATTTTAGATGTGGCCATTACCACGGTATTTGTATGCTAGTATCTGGGCGGTCCTCATTCGAAGAATCGCTTAAAAAAAGAGGAAAAAACAAGAAGTTAAAAGGCCTTGCTCAAAGCTGTTTCGACAATATGGATGGGTTGTAGTGGTCTTTTTTGTTGTTTTACCATACTGAAATCAAGTTTTTGTGTGTGCTATCTTTCCGGAGCAACATAAAGAGTGACCTTGTGCTATATTTCCTGAGCGGAGTAGTACGCTTCGTCGTTGACGAGTGGATCATTGCGAAAAGCGGGCACTTCACGTCCCCGTCTACCTCGTACCACGCGAATACCGCAATGTATTACTCCAATTCATGACTCCATTGGGTCAACAACGAGACCAAACTGTTCCAGCATTTCTGCTGTGCTTGACAAAGACGAGACAGAACTTCGGTTTTTCTGACGCGATCCACGGAACCGTCACCGCCAACATGCTCCGCCGCATTGTCTCTACACAGACAGGCCTAAGGTGCGTGTATTGGACATGATGTCGCACATTGTAAAACGATGTCGTTAAGTCGCTTAAAAAGTATATATTCAAACCTAAACGTCTTGCGAACTTGTTATTGCAAATGAGAGAGGCAGATTGCACTTCACCAGCCAACCCATCCGTCCAGATATGTTTTGGGTGGTGTGGCGGACGTAGTAAGTCAAAGAACCGGTCTCCTCGGGCGCGGCGATCCGGAAAATATAAAGCGCTTGACCTGCTCCTTAGCGAATATATAAATAAATAAATGCCTACTTCAAGCTTTGATTGTACTTACCTAATGAAGGCAACCATCCACAGTAGCACCGTTCCACTACGAGATATTCGCAGGAACCCAGACCTGGCAGAACTGAACAGGCGCTCAACCATGTTCGATGTACGCGGTATTACGAAGGTGCTGGAGGCGGCGTCGACTTTCCTGTGCTTCAGGATCCGCTCAGCGAAGCTGCTGGTTTCCTCTTCAGCAGGCGGAGTTGATGTGGTTGTTTCGCGTCGAATAGGCTCCAGCACAGCCTTCTTCACAACGGTTAGCCACATCACCTTTCCTCCCAACACCATAATCACCGCGGATTCGAACTTGGGTGGGTGTACGTAAGCGCTAGCATTACACCAGCAACAATTCAACAATCCATTGTTAGTATATACTGTATCACAAAGCACTTAAAACGGAAATATATTATCGAGGTAGCTTCAAAATGAAGGGTGCACCTCCAGCAGGTCATCAAGCAGGTCATCGGTATCGATTCAATTTTGACCGTCGCGTAAAACGTCGTGCAGCTCGCTGAAGAGCTTGCGAAAGCTGCGGTGCGTGGCTTGTGGAGGGATGACTATTCGAGGTCATCATCGTCCGTGAAAGATGTTTGTAAATGCGAAAATATTGAGAAAGGTGCTCGTAAAGGCAAAAAAAACGCACGAGTATTACGAACGACGGCAACCATTATGTGTCTTGGTGGAGGATCGGCCGAAGAGAGCTTCTGATTCTGACAATTTCAACACGTCTGGGTCGTATTTTATCCCAAGTAATACATATATCCACGTTGCCCCCCCCCCTCCAATGAGTTTAATCATTTCCTGCTCTATGTTTGTCAGCCAGAAACAGCAGGTTAGTACATAACGCCAAAACCGTGTGATCACCACAGTGGGGTCATTCGCATTGGGTGCGCCGTTTGGCTCGTCGATAATTGGATTTATTGAAAGGAACGGAAACTAGAGTCGTCGGGGACTTCCGTAGCATGCATACAACGCTAGGTTTCATCGGTGCAGCATTCGATGATAAGGCCAAAGGCCTAGAGCATCTCCTAGCCGATGCTTTTCTCAACGACCTCTAGGACGCACTCCATAGAGTATATCGACGCAGGTCGGCGGTAAGTAGGTAAACCTACAGTTAACGCGGTAGTAAAACTATTAGTGATACAAACGTACATGGAATGTAGTAACGACATCGTACCTGCGGGGTTCTCCTGACTCGCAAAAAGCAACAGGAGAATTGCACATGACTATCCTGCACATCCAACCAAACGGTTTGTCGCTTTCTGGTTGACCCACGGGACAAGTGTTTCGGTGGTTGCGGCGCTTGCATCACGCATCACGTAGTTTATAGCGGTTGTCTCGGACGTGTGACAACAAGTTGGTGAACCCAACCGAGGCGTGTGTTTGCGATGCTTACCACAAAAATTGCAGAATTGATAGTCCATCGTATCTTCTTGCTTGTCTTGGGCCGGCGAGAAGGAGAACTGAGCGACGTGATTGTTGGAGAAAGAGCGGTTGCGTGGGGTTGAAGGAACCAACACGCATTGTGGAAGTGGTGGGGGTGATCTTCCTAAGGGCATCTTCCTAAGGGCGATGGAGAACGCTCGAAAGAAAATGCGAAGGTGAGAAGTGCCGCTCGCTTGAAGCTGACTGCAGAAGACAAAGTCGTTGGCTAGCAGTGGTACACCACAACATGGGCCCACTAACAAATCACAAAACCATTACATGAGGTTTTTTTATATAAAAATTGACCGGCTAGTACTATTTTGGTAAGATAGATTCTTTCATAATAAATATGTATGTATTTTCTCTGTCCTAGGCTAAGAGTATATTGATGTCATTTTGTTTCTAAATGTGCCCTTCTTTAGCTTGAACGATTTTTAGGGATGCTTCAAAACATTAGAGATCTTACGGAGCGGTCTAATTTGTGGTTTGCAAAAAAGGAATTGGGTCTATCCAACAACCTCCAAACCACAAATAACTTTTTTCCTGTGGAGTTTGCCGATTTGCAGGAACGACACTTCGGGACGACCGAAGGTCAAAGGTTTGATGCTGGTGAACATGCAATGAGTCTGGTGCTAGAACCAAGCTAGCCGCACGGCACCACAGCGCTAATGCTCACGTGTAAATGATGTACGGCTTTGGTCTGAAGAAGTCCTCTGTGTAGCAGCCCCCTTTCCCACGCATGCAGCCTACCTTTTCTCGGCCAAAGTGAGCTAATGACAAACAAAGTGGGCAAGTTTTAGTTTGGGTGCCACGAGGCCGCCCAATTTAGGTAGTGCAACTGCCGACTTGACAAACAAAGTTGGCTAATCTTCATTCAATGTTAGGCGGTACTGTGTACCAGTGCTTACCGTCCAACGGATTTCCCGCGTGCTTGAGCTTCGCGCGCGCGCTAAAATGCAGCGCTGTGCTGGTCGATGGAAGCGACTCAGGGCTGCTCACTCTTCAATTCTCCGCAAGCCCCAAAGATGACCTCTCCGCCCACCTCCCCGCCCACCTCTCCGCCCACCTCTCCGCCCACCTCCCCGCCCACCTCTCCGCTCACGCGCCACCCGCCCGAGGAGCGTGGCCGCGTCTTAGACGCTTACCACCCGGGGGTGGATGGCGCGCTGTCGCCAGCCACAACGGCTTCCCTCGGTCTACGGCTGAGCGACTCGTGAGCACCGGGCGCGTTGAAGACCTTCCGGTGGGGGTGGGCGAGCCACCAAAGTGACCCCCGAGATAAAGACGGCGTTAGAGATGTGGGTGGACTAGTGCTACTCGGGACGCTTCGCACGATGGTCCTGGACGAGTTCAACGTGCTGCTGTCAGAAGATACTATTTCGCGCCATATCGTGGGCATATGTTTTGCGGTCAAGCAGGTATAGTTTCGCCATGACTAATATCTAAGTGTACTGTTGTTAATGCTAATGTCACATGCTTATATACTGTATTACAGACCCGCGGCGAGCCCACCACCTGCAACAACGAGGTGAACAAGGAGAAGAGAAAGATCCTCGCAGAAGTTCTGATCAGTCACAACGAGCGGGTTATTTGGTAGTCTATTTTGAGGAAACTAATTTCAATTTGTACACGAAACGCACTCGAGGACGAGCTAAAAAGGGAAGCGTGCTATCGAGAAGCTGCCGCCCTCAAAGGGAGGCAATCTGCAGATCCAGTGTGCAGTGGCATCTGCTTTTGGTGTGGTGGCGTACCGTACACACCGGGGCAGTATCAAGATGGAGACGAACGCTGCGTTTGTTGAAGAGTTGTACAAGGGTGATCAAGAATTCGGTCGTGTACAAGAACGAGTATTCCGACAAGAACATCATGATCGTTTTCGACAATGCGCCAGCGCATTCGCAGACCGAAGCGCTGGTGCCGGCCCAAGAACCCTGAGACCGTTCTCCCAAGTCACGCCGAAACCAAGCGTGCCGACGAAGACAAGTCACCTGATGGTATTCACAGCTACGTCAACCGCGTTCTTGACAGAATTGTCAAACCGGCCTGTCGTGTAGGAACACGCTGAAAATCTCGCTACCGTACGGTACGAGTCCCACCAACAACACACGTCTCCCCGAAAGGGTCAACGAAAGTTGGATCTAACCTGAAGGTCCAGGAACGATCCCTTACACCGAGTTGGATATAAGCCTCTGTGTACCAAGGTTGTATTCGGTCAACCCAAAACCTGCACTAACTAGCCACGAACGAGGGCTAGAATGCAATATAGCGCTTTCGCGCAACCCTTTTGCAGTCCCTCAGATGGAAGGGGGTACCGGCTGATTAAGCCTAATACAAAGGGGACCGAGGTAATCCTCGGTCGGTAGTAGAATATACTCTAGGAGACTTAAACACCCCACACACACACAGAACGACACTCTAAGTGCCACTCTAGCCTCTCGGCCACGCCTACTCTTGGCTTGGCCTCGGTGGACTATTAATTAATAAATCTCTAGTCCGCCAACAGCCATACCACTAAGCCAGGCGTATCCAGGCACTACAATAAGCTAGCTAACACTTACCGGAGTCGGACTTAACCTCTGAAGACTTGGGGGGAAGACTGCTGATTTATTACTGAATATTCAGAGGCTCTGAGAGCCTCTGCAGATCATCCTATAGCTAATCCTAATCCTACATACAAAGATCTAGTATAAACGTATCTCGATGTGGCGACTTCTGTACACTCATCAATAATGACGGTGATTACGCCAGAGGTACCGCGAAGTGCGACCGAGGCTTCGGTCGTCTGACCGAGGCTTCCACTTAAGTACGACCGAGGACCTATTACTAAATCGGCGTATTTAGCCTCGGTCGGGTATTTATTATGGCCCGCCGAGGCTTGTGTCACTACACCGGCCACCCTTATTAGTCGGACCCTCACTAATTGGCGTGGAAAGCTCTGATGATCGAAATACAGACCGACTATATTGTGTGCACGACTAATTTGCGTGCACGACTAAATTACGTGGAATCCCTATCGCTCTCGAGTGCATCGCCCTCCTGATAGCCCTTTTCAAATTCTATCGGATGTGCGGCTACAATTTCACGTAATTTCTGACTCAGTTGACTAACCTTCCAAATGCCATCCTCGGTGACGTCCAGCCCACATTGTAGCATTGACTTCTTAGCCCAGTTCAGCCCTGATTTGTCCTTCTCCATGTTCACGCGGCGGACGCACTCTGCTGCTGTCTCTAAAAAGAATTGTTTGCCTGGGTTTGTAAGCGCACCGGATTTTGTCGCCCAATCCCCATCTCGAATCGCTTTCATATTGCGCGCCTCGCATATACTCCGCCAGTGAGCTTTAATACGTTGGATAGGAAAACGGTCTGCGGGCTGAACTCGATCTGTTGCATTCGCGGGGAAAAACTTGATTCTGGTCCGAAGCTACTTCGCTTCCACTTGGACGTCTTGGCCAGAATGACCACTCCCGTTATCCATCCAGAGAATACGCTCACCAACAAATGGCCCTCCTGGACCCCAGCAACGCACGTCATGTAGCCATTGTGTCATCGTGACGTTGTTGATAAACGCGCTGGGCGTTGACCGATAGCACACGCCGTCCACAGCATCGGGTAGTCCTTGAATGGGATGGCTTGAGTTGACGTTCTTAAATATCAACATTGGACAGAGGATCTTAGAATTTGAACCCCCCTTCAACAAGACACACATTGTGATCCCTTCTCTTCCTGTAATAATAAAGTTCAATGAGTCAACATTACCAATCGACAGCGGCAAGTAATAAAACGTACCTGACACTATTTTGCGATACTTGACCTCTTCAGCACCCTGAAAGTCAAGGGTCTTGCCATCATCGAGGTCAATTACAAAATGACTCTCGTCCATATTGTAGATCTGGTTCGGGTCGATTGTCTTGTCATCGAATTGACGCTTCAGCCGTCCAAGGTGAGCTGCAATAGCGAGGTCAATATGTTGCTGTTTTTCCTCGCTTACCTGCTTGTTGCCCTTTAGTCGACGGTAGACGATGTCGAAGCGTTCCAGGAAGTCCTGTATGCGTCGTTCAGTCACCTTCTCTCGAAAGGGAACTCCTTTTATGATCAGTCCCTTGATGTAAATCGGGTGAGTGCTGTCTTCAATTAAAACTGTAGCCATGTCCCTCACAAGCCGAGCTGAAAACTTCACACCAGCTCGACGCAACCGCTCAAACTCACTCAACAACAGTGGATAAAGCCAGTCCCACTGAGCTTCGAGTTTTCTCCCACGACCCCGGACAGCTTTGACAACAAATTGCTGCCGTGTGCCGCGTACGCTACTTGCATACTTCAGTTGTTTCTTCTCGTCGATCTTGGCATTGGTCGCAGCACGCTTGCTCCACCAATCGCGCGCTTTGTTGAGGTTTACACGTCGGTTATCGGAGCGAAAGAGAGCTGGGAAGTGAGAGACAGCTCGACCACACAGGCCTTTCTCGCCGTTCATTGTGACGTCGATCTCCATCCACTCGACACATTGTATACGACCGCTGAGAGGGACAACGTGCTGGAGTGAGCGCTTGGTGTCTGCCATCGTTTGTGAAAATGAACTGAAAGAAATCAATAAAGTGTGGTGCACTTCTCTGCCACCCATCAGTGGTGCATGTCTAATTCTGGTGCACGACTATTTGGGGTTGTTGTACTATACATACTCAAATAAGTACGATGCACGACTAATTAAGTAGCACGACTAATAAGGGTGGCCGGTGTACCGAGTTCCATGTCACTCTATTGCGGGAAATGTAATCCACCAATCCGAACCCAGAACAGCATTTCACTGAAAGGTTTGACGGTGGCGGCATGGGCAACAGAGCTGCCGCGCCGCGGCCAAATCTCCACGCAACAACTGCCCCCGGCGCGATGCGAACCTGCCCCGATGGAGAGCGTCGTGTCGCCTCTCGAATGCGCCGCCATGGTGCGCGTGGCGTGCTCTGTAGCCCTTGTCCCAGCATCCATCCTTCAGTCAGTTCTTGACATCTTGAGCATCGGTAGCTTGTCCTCGTTGGCACTTGCCGTGGCGTCTACGTCGCTAGAATCCTCGGTGGTGCTTCAATTGCCTTGTATGTAATCACATAAAGCTGCGGATCTA